>VMKM01001368.1:0-149540 GCA_008360985.2 Macquaria ambigua
GGCGAGTTGTTGAAGAAAAGATGAGAGGTGAGCCCGAAGGTGGGGTGGAGAGAGAAAGACAGAGTGTGGGGGAGATGGAGAGGGAGGGCCGATGATGAATGGATGGAGAACAGGGATGAGAGACGGAGCAGCATGAAAGAGTATATACGGTGCGCGGTCCCGCTCCGAGGATGATGAAACGTTAATTAAAGTAAACGAGCTACCTGAGCTCCCCGGCTAACCCCCTGTCACACTCTGTCAGGAGACAGAAAGAAGGAGGGAGGGAGGAAGACGAGGAGGAGGAGGAGGAGGAGGAGAGGGTGGGTGGAAATTTGACTGAACAGGAGAGAAGTTGGATAATCCAGCTGTGGCTTAAGTTCAAGGTTGATTGCTGTCACAGTTTCAGGCTCAGGCGTCGTGCGTCTGCAGACCAGCAATTATCAGCGGGTCAAATTCGTATATGCTTAGCCTGTATTATACATGCACATTTTGTTTTGGTCTATTTGGACTTTTATTATCATATTCCTCCACTCTTGATTGAAATTCCTATTTGTTTTAATTGCTTTCACGGCGAGTCTCTTGTACAGCATCCTTCTTTTTATTGCAGAAAATTGAGCTCTCTGCAGCCGTGACATCATATACAACTTATGGGAACTTCACAAACATTTTAAATGAATTTATCAGAGGCGGCGGATACACAAATATGCATCTTTCGGTATTACAAAACAACATTTTCGACAAAAAAGTAGGCGCTAATTTCCCAATCATAATCGCCTTTAAAAAAAATAAAATCCCCATCCTCTTTCTGCATGTTCCAGCCTGTGTTCCTCCTCTGTGTGTTTAAGCCTTATTTCCCGTTCAGTCCACGCAAGGTTTATCCGCCAAGATCACCTTTGTTTCTTTTTAATGCTCATATTCATTCAATTAATCTGGGCTCTAATTCGTTTATATATTTATTTACTCGGTCTCGCCATCACTCTCTCCTTTTTTTCATCTCTCCCCAACGATTATCCTGGCGTCTAATTAGAAATCGATGCAGCTGGGCCGGCGGGTATTTGCAATGTGTTTGTGGACGTTGAGAACAATTCCCCGGACAGAAAAGACTGAGAGAAGAAAGAGAGAGGAAGAGGAAACGCTACACTACACTGCACTGCACTACACACACACACACACACACACACACACACATATTCTGACAACCGACTTCACTGCTTGCAGCTATTCTTCTTTCTAAAAAGCAGATAGGCTAAGTAAAAAAAAAAAAAAAAGAATGAGAATGAGAATGGAAGGAAAGGAAAGGAAAAATGAAAAGAAAATCATTTTTTAACCACTGACGCAAGGGATTTCTGCAGAATTGTTGAGGAGTGTTTCCCCGTCTTTTAGGAAAACAAACAAATCTCGAAGTGGAAAAGCACTTTAAATGTGATGGCCTGCATCTCACCCCAGCCCGTGCTTTGCCAAAAGTCGAAGGAGCCAGTTCATCAGAAAGTTATAACTTGCAGTCGGCTGGGACTCGATATTAATTATTATTATTATTATTCCTATTATTATAATAGTTATTATTATGTGGTAATAATTCATGCATATTATTAGCCTCCAGGCCTCCATATGCAACACCGCTCGAGTTGTAATTCATACATTAGTCCAAATGTTATCTTTTATTTTGAAGGGATGTGCAGTAAGATCAAGCAAAAACCGTCAGAAATTTTGTTTCCAACTTCTCTCTAGGGATTTCTGTGTGTGTGATGCACATTCACCAAATTTCCCGATCACTAATTTGCGTTTGTTTCTTAAAATACCTGCAAATATGAAGGGGAGTTTGAATGTTTGAGGGACAAATTATGCTAAACTTAGAGGGACTGTGCCACACATTTTTCTTCTTCTTCTTCATTATCATCATATTCTTCTTCTTCCCTGGATCGGGTCATTACCGTCGCCGGTGTCTGTCTGACGCTCGTACCGGAGCAGGAGTCGCCTCCTCTGCGCCGTTTCCCGTGGAGACGAGTCGGTATAGAAGCGACGGGTTAGCGCCATTACCGGAGCCAATCGAACCTAACCGGATTAGCAGCTGCCAGATGAAAAAAGAAAGTGTTCCAACCAAGTGAAAAAAAGAAGAAATGTAAGGAATGAGAGCCTCGCACTTTTATTAGTTCAGCTTTACACCACGGTGTGTTTACCGTCTGTGCTCTGCGTTTTATTGGCTCGCCCCATAATCTGTTTTTCAGACGCTGTTTCTCTCTGTTTTCTGTGTTCATCATCCCAAACGAGATGCATCACTTTCTCTCTCTCTCTCTCTCTGTGTGTGTGTGTGTGTGTGTGTGTGTCTGACTCTGGGTGCACCAGTCAGGAAGTCTCATATCGGGAAATACAGTGTTGGAGTGTCACCCCCCTCTGCATGATGAGGAAAACTGAATAACTTGATTTTTCTCGTTGTTGCTTCACATTTCGTCAACCCCTGTGATGCTTTACTTGTGCCAAAACCATCAGTCTGGGCTCCATTGTGTGTGTGTGTGTGTGTGTGTGTGTGGTTTTGCATGTGAGTGTCTGTGTGTCTTTGTTGCTCTGTGCAGTATAGCAGTAAGTCATATTTGAGGCTCCATCCCTGCATTTTCTGTCAGTCTGTCTTTCCATCCTGCACGCTCATTAAACGTCCCTCACACACACACATACACACACACACACACTCTCTCTCTCTCTCACTCACACACACACACACACACACACACACACACTCTCTCTCTCTCTCCCCTCTCCTTCTTCTTCCTCCGCGCCTCACGCTCCCCTTGCCCGTGGCTATATGATCGTGAAAAATGTGTTTACAAAACTCGCTCTCTCGCAGATCAAACCATACGGACGAATCAAAGACTTTGGAGAGAGGAGAGAGAGGCAGGGAAGAAGCAAGTGAAGAGAGAGAGAGAGAGAGAAAGAGAGATAGCGAGAGAAGGGGTACGAGCAGAGGGTGTGTAGAGGCCTTATAATTTTAAAATTCTCTGTGTATTATTCTATTTTTTTTCTCCTCGTGTGTGTGTGTGTGTGTGTGTGTGTGGATGTCTGCCTGTATCTCCTTTGGTAATACAATATCTTTAAGGCCCCCAAAACAACTATCTGTGTCTCACAGTTAAACATGAGATAATGCAATATTGATGTCTCCTTGTCTTTGCTATAACGCAATACTGGACCCATTCTGGCTGGACACACTAACATGGCCCTTGCACTTAAAAGAATTACTGTGATCCTATAATAAATTTTAGAGAGATGCTCCACAAATATCAAGTCCCTAAAGGAATATAGTAGAGTTAGTGAAACCATGGAGTCAAAAATACTCTCAAAGTAGCATCAGGTCACATTTCAGACTAAGTATTCAGCGCACAACAAGTCCAGATTGGACATAATTATTATTGCCTGTCTCAGTCTTGATGAAGGTTGATGGACTATGTAAACTCCAGGGATAACAATGCACACAAGTACTTATACGTTCTACCCCAGACAAGGTCTTATGTGTTGTATTTTATAAATATATTATAATTTCGTCTATAAACCAAACAAAACCAAAAAAGGCAGTTTAGGAATTCCTAAAAGCACCAAATCTTATATGGTATTGTGCAAAAAGTGGCATTCTTATTTTTCGTGACATTTTTACATTTCTCAGATGAGTGCAAAATAAGTTCGACATCTTCTGGAGAAATGCAGAGCCATTTTACTAGTTGGTTAAGGTCAGGAATAGGTCTTTGACATGTGCTCACATGACCATAAGACATTTCTTTTCATACAATTGGATCAAAATTGCATGAGACCTGGCTCAAGTTGCGCAGGCTGCATGACCCGAGGTGTGAGGACTTTTTATTTTTAAAGAGAAGGATCTTGACTATCCCCCTTTTGTGTTTATGACGATGTTTGATGGTTTTATATGAGAGGAGAGAGTGTCTAAAATAATTAGAGAAGGACAGGATGAAGAAATGAAAAAAGACAAACAGTGGGACACAGGAGGAGAGGAAGAGGAGTGTCAGTTAGAAGCTGAAGAAGGGAGGTAAAGGGTGAGGAGAGGAGAGGAGAGGGGAGGGAGGGGGCAGACAGACAGGCAGGGGGAGCGATTATAGCAGGGTTTATGTATGAGCTATTGATTGAGTCGGTGGTGACTTCTTGAGTGGTTAATTCGGGAAGTGAGGGCGATAGAGAGAGTAACTCACTGACCAGGGGAGGGGGGGTGGGGGTGGGTTGGGGTGGGTGGGAGGGGGGGGGTAAAGAGAGAGATAGAGAGCGTGATGAGGATGAGTAGAGAGAGAGAGAGAGAAGTGCATTTCCTCAGGTAAAAGTGTGGAAAACAAGACACTATTTTGCAAGGAATTATGTTGTGGCTCTTAGTGACTAATACGGGCTCTATTAACCCTTGTGTTTTGTTGAAATTTGCTTTATCTCCTTGTTGTTTGGGACCCCACTGCTGTATGTGTATGTATTGAACCCCTTCCCATTGCCACAGACTGGGCTTGCACCTTGCACATAAAGTTGACTATATATGGAGGTGACCATAAAGCAATTATATTACACTAGATAAGGACGTTTTTTTAAGGAGGAGATAAGGAGTTATTTGTTATATTGGCTGTACATGGACAAATATATATTCCTTTTGTTTGCCAAAAAGTCATTCACAGGCAAAGAAATGTACAATATGTCACCCTACGTAGTTACTTCTGTTTGCGGTCAATTAGATCCCAGAGAGGTCAAGCCATAGACTGTATATGGGTCAAACTCATTGTTAGATCTCTTATAAACAAACTGTAATAAAACTCCAATAACACAAATCCTAGACTTACAGCATTTGAAATCAGGGAGGGGTAAAAAGTACTGTCACCAACAATCACATATAGAGCATGTGAAAATCTGTTGCATGTAACCATGTTTTACAGACCGCTGACAGGACTAATGTGTAATTTTCTGTAACCATCTTCTGAAACATATCATCAGTTCAGAATCTGCAAGAATCAAGGTAATAAAACCATTTTATGTATGTTTTTTGACCTGTTAAAGGGGGCCCAGGGTCTCCAGGACCCTAAACAGAACATTACACAGGAAACAGGAAACAACAACATTGCTGTAACATTCATACAATGTGTAGAAGTAAACTATAGTGACCTCAGTATCACTATTATTATCACTACAATGTTCCTAGGGGACTTGCAGTCGCCTTTTGAAGACAAACTTAGCTCAATTTTAAGGCCATTTAGTTGCTCTTTTTCAGACATTGCTCTCTCCATCACACACATAAACAGGCACGCACACTCACACACGTTCACACACACCTCTTCGTTCTCGATAGGCGTGAAGCTGAGCCCATAGGACACTCATCTGCTCCCTGGAAACAACAGATGGTTTCCTTGTTCTCACTGTATCACCTTGTCTGAGGGAGGAAGTCAAAATCAAGAGCAACAACTTGGACTAGGAAGGGAGGTGGTGTGTGCGCGTGCACGTGCGTGTATATGTAGGTGTGTGTTTGTGGTGTGAGGAAGTGCAGTCATTGTTATAGCCTATAGATGGATTAGTTATTATTCTAAATGTGTCCTATGCATATTTGCCCGCAGTTTCGTTAGTAATGCACATCTCATAGTGTGTTTGCTGGTAGGATATCCTGCAGTCAAATTCCTAAAAGCTGCGCGCGTGCGTAGGCTACGTGGGTTTTGCGTAAATCTGTGTGTGTGTGTGTGTGTGTGTGTGTGTGTGTGTGTGTGTGTGTGTGAAGGTCAGCTCGCCGGCGCAGTTTCTTTTCCTATTTCTCTTCCCTCTCGCGCAGGTTTTGATCTCTCAGCCGCGAGATCAAAGGCGCTCTCTGGCTATTAGTCAGCGCGAGCCATTGATCCCTCATCCCTCATCGATCCACGCGAGACACAGCCGCCCCGTGAACACCGCGCGAGGCTCCCCAAAGCTCCTCCCGCGCGTCCGGAGAGAGAGAGAGAGAGAGGGAAAGGGAGAGAGAGGGAGAACGCAAAGGAGGGAGGTGGAGCAATGTGTGTGTGTGCGTGCATGTGTGTATTTTTCTACTGGCGCGGGCAGAGCCAAACTCGAGCTTTTTCTTTGCCGCGGGACATGAAACAATGAGGCTCGAGCCGGTTTTAATAAAGCGCGCTTTCCCTCCTTTCAACTCTGGCGCGAGGCGGACGAGCCGGCAGCGGAGAGCGATCGATAATTAATGACGATGAATAATTTAACCCTATCGATTGATACTTTTTTCTTCATCCTTTTTCCCCTTCTTTTCCTTATTTTCTTAAGGCCGGCGTTTCATACCATACTAATACCGTTTCACGCACTCACATCCTCATCTCCACTCACCTCTTCTTTAACTTGTTGGAGTTCTCCACCTTTCATGAAAGTCTAAAAAAAAACAAGTTTCCTTATTTATCAGAAGCTACAGTAGCCTATTTATGATCTGAGCAGCACTCTCAACTTCACCTGACTGTAGGAATCATTAGAGCTCTAAAACTTCTCTACATGAATGAAACTGGCCTTTAAAGGATAAGGCTGCTGCCTGGTATTCTATATTTTTCATGTTGTCAACAAATCCAATGAAAAGACCAAAACCAACAATGAATTGATCCTAACAACAAGTTACAAGTGACTATATTCCTCTGATGTACACCTCCACTGTTCCAAAAACTATTAAAAAACGCATAACTGTGCCACACTGGTGCAATGAGTGACATGTTCCTTCATTAAAATGAACATGGCCACTGTAGTTTATTTTGAATCAATCCCTCATGCACCCTCCTGGGGCCATAAACACTCACCTGGGCACAAAATGTGTATTAATCCACAGCTGAAAATAGTCCCCAACAAATACACAATTTGCTTTGGGTAATATTTGCTAAAAACTATAGAGTGCTCACCTGTTTTAAGAAATTACTTAGCCTGTTTGATAAATGAAACTATATATTTATGATCCATTTTTAAAGGTTGACATCTTCAGTAGAGACAAATGGGGAGAGGAAGGGTAGGGAAGTCGGAAAACTATTCAAAGACAGACTAACACATTGTCGGTTTTGGTCTTTTCATGGGATTTGTTGTCGAGAAGAAAAATATAACGCCAGCCTTATTCTTTAAGTCTTGAACCTGAGGTCTGTTATTTAACCAATTTAGTTCATTGTGGAAAAAATGTTTCTTAACATTTCAGCTATTTCAATTATGGACTTAATAATTCTCAGTTGTCATATGGCTAGGGGTTTTTTAAACATATATTTTCTGACCCATTATCCCCTGTCCTTGATCTCGCTACTTTAAACATTACACTGGCTTCACAATCACTATACCCGCTGGTACACGTAGTATATGTTTCAAACTGAATTTCACTGAATGACATTGGGGTTTGGCGGTTCTGTCAGGTGATAGCCTGTCTCTCGGTGTGAAGGACTCAGTATTAGCTTTGCCCCTGCAGTGTGGAGTAATGGGTGCTCTGTGGGAGAACAAGCAGAGTCACAGAGCCTCAGTACTCCTGGAACTATATATCTTGGTTAAATACATTGACAGTCCTGCACTGCTGTCTTTTCCTATTACGGTGTTGGACTGATTTCTCACTTTTTCATATGACAGTATGATGGGTATACAGAGTTCAAGGTACAAAGGAGCAAACATGTGGAAATTTCGCTGCAACAAAAGTTGCAATATGGCCACTAGAGTGTTAGTGTATGCAGCTCTTTGAGTCTTAAACATGTACAGATTTGTTTTACAGTGTTTTCAGCAATCACTGTTTTACTGTAATTATGAGCTATTTGATTAATTTAACCAAAACCAACTACATCAGTGCCCATTTAATTCCTTATATTTAATCCAGTGTATTCTCCTATTGTAGTTTGTATAATATCCCACAAAAAGTTTTATATCATATTTCATGAAAAGTGGGTTTTTTTGCAACATTTACACATATCAGTTAACTACAACGACAATTAATTGATTAAGTTTTTGGTGAGTTTGTTTGGGATAAGGTTGTAAGGTTAAGGTTTTCATCATTGTTTCTCTTAGTTTAATGAAAAGTCAACAGCGTTTAAACGTTTTTATAAACATGTATATCTCATCACTTATATTTCATACTCACACATATCATGGGAGAACCATTCTTATTTATTTGTACAAAAGAGATAGGAATTTTCTGTGGAAAGATGCATGCTAGATAGATATTCACCAGTATGTTTCTTCCTGTATTATGCTGTATGATTTGACATGTAAAAGGTAAATCGTGCATTATTCATTATGTATGACCTATTGGAAATGTTATTTCATAATTTAGACAAGAGATTTAGCTAAATCAGAAGAATTGTAGGCCACTGCGGTGATAAAATTTGATTCAGCGTTGACTTTTCTCTTTAACATTTGGATGGACAGGTTCTTTTTCCCTTTTCCTGACCAACCATCCCCCTCCTCCTCCTCCTCCGTCTCTCCTCTCTCCTCTCTCTCTCTCCCCTCCTCGTTTCTCCTCTCTCCTTCTTTCCATCTCCTCTAACAAACCCATAGCAGAGTCCCTCTGTTCTTCCACCCTGAGGCTGACCAGTGTGTCAGAGCTAACCAGGGAGAGGAACAGAGAGAGAGGGAAAGACAGACATAGCGGGAGAGAGGCAAGTAGAGAGAAAGGGAGAGAGAGAGGGTTCAGTTGGGCCTTTTTCAGGGGCAACTGAAAAAAGGAAGATGAGACAGATGTACAGAGCCCGTTTCATCTAGTGGAAAAAGAAAGCGGGAGAGGCCAGACTCTTCATGCCTCTCATATTTTTCTATCTTTTTATATCGTGACCCATCACTCTTTCCTTCTTTAGACAACACTGGAGACATAATGTTGCCTGAATGTCAGGCTGCCCCCCTTCCTTCCTCTACCCCAGTCACTCTGCAGAATTTTAAAACATAGTTGGTACTACAGTATATTCACTCACACTGTTTCATTTTCTCTCCCGTCAGTGGCCTACTAACCTTGGCTCCACAAGTATGCCAGTTCTGCTGACGGGCCTGGTCCTATAGATTACCAGCCTTGTTGCAAACTTGCATCAGTGTTGATCAGTCAGTCCTGTTTTGGAAGAAGATGGTATGTTTCAAAATACACGTCCATATACTGATCTCTTCCAAACACCTGAAACTCGTCAAATTCTGACTCTTGGACTCTTTTGAAATAATGCTTCTAATTTTGTTTTGATCTGTTTTTTCTTGGCCAATAATTAGTTGTGCTAGAGACCAAAACACACACACCAGCAGACAGGACCGAGCCTAACGTTACGTCAAGTTTGTAGCTAAAAGTAATGACCTTAATTTCATATGACTTATAACCCTGGCCTTATCTTAATTATGACCATACTTAAAAAGACTTTATTCTTTTTCTATTATCTCAGCAGGTTTATTCCAATCAGCAAAAATCAGGTGACATTGTATGACTCTAATAAAAACTAACAAAAGTATGACTAATGAAACAAGCAAACAATATGTATTTTTATAGCACTTTTCAAAACAGAAGTTACAAAGTGCTTTACAGGTGAGAGAAAGAAGGCATAGAAGAGATACAGACATAAAGGACCAAGGAGACAGTATAAACCACAAAAAGTTTAAAGCTACTATAATCAATATTTTTACATTAAGAAAGGATCAAATGGCTATAAGTAATGTGAAAGGGGTCATGTAGTGATGAACCCACAGAGAATTATCTCTCTGCAGTTCCCCTCAGCCCCACGAAGCATTTTAGCATCTTTCAGCTTATTGTTTTGGTTTTATGGTCCCAACTTTACTTTTTCTTTTTGGTTCACTCTCACTGCTCTCATCAGTGTCCTTTCCAGGCCCAGCAGACAGCTTTCAAACACCCACCGTACGCTACTTGCCCAGCAACTAACGACAGACAGACAGTTAGCAACAAGCTCGTGAAGAAAGTGGAACATTTAGCGGCTAAATAGCCACATACTTTGCTCAGGAGTTGGTGGAGCGAAAACAGAGCTAAAGGGAGTGAATATTGGACTTACATTGACCAGAAACACGACTCCTAATGAATGCTAATGTTGCTCTGTGTCAGCTGGATGTGTAAATAACTGTAACTGTGAGCTAACAAATTCACCATATCAACTTTATGGTGATAATATTCCAATGTTGTGTTTACAGCTTATTTTCATTGCTCCCAAGTGGCCAAAAGAAATCACGTATTGCAGGTTTAAAGATGATTTTTAAAGATGTGCACTGATGTGGCCTTTCCGAGGCTTTGCGTGCGGTTGTTTGAAAGTCGAGTGGCAATAACAGCAAAAGCACAATCACCTTTGAGCCTTCACCAGCCTTGACCCAACGTAAGTGTGTGAGTCCTTGCATCTTTGTAGTGTCCCTAAAGACACAGGAAAAACTGTCCCTAAAACCAGCACACTCTTTCAACTGAATTATCAAAAGCCTCTGACTCATCAACACACCAGAGGGTTTGCAGCAGGAATGAGTGTTTGCTGAAGCTAGTGAAGGCCTACACTCCACAACATGTGGAGGAGCACAACTTCCTTTGAGCCTGCGAAGATGCTATTATCAAGATGTGACTGTGTACAGTAACTCGGTGCCCCTATTGTACGCATTTTCCATTGTCACTGGTAACTGTGTGATCCATCATCCACCCTGGCTTTTATAGGTGGCCTTTTGTGGGATAGAGGTCCTTTGTTTGGACTGTTGTGTCCTCAGTCTCTCTGTGCAAAATAAAATGCATTTGTGTTTTTGTCAGCGCACATCTCTGTGCTCGATCAGTACCACAGTATCTTTAGTACACAAAGTGCATTCTGTCTTTCAGCTCGGTGAGATGTGTGTTAGTGTGTCTATATTGATTCAGTCAATATCTATGGGCTCCATGTCTTATTTTGTGTGCTGCTTCTCACTGTGTGTGTGTCGGCTACCTGAATACCTGTGTATTTGTGGCATATCTGCTTGAGACAGTGCGGGTACTGTGCATGTACAATCCATTACAATCTGAGAGCGTCTGTATCTGACAGTCTGTGCATGCATGTGTGTGAGAGTGTGTGTGTACGAGGAACAGTATTCCCTGGGCTGCTAGTTATAATGTTTCTGGGGGTGATGGGGGGAACTTGAAAGCCCTGCGCTGCCCAAATCAAAACTAACAAGGAAATGATGGGGGCTCCTTTATCTCCTCTCTGGCCTGGGGGGCCGAGGGGGGCGAGAACGGGAGACTGGGGAGGGAGGGAAGGAGAGGGAGGAGGGAGAGAGGGGAGGGGAGGAGGAGGAGGAGGAGGAGGAAGGGGAGGGGGGGGGGGCAGCCTGGCTTCCTCTTTGATTTGTAAAAAATGCATTACCTCCGAAATCAAACGGAAAATTACTGCGCCGAAGCAAAACACACAGAGCAGGAGAGAGGGAGAGAAAAGGAGATGGGTGGGGCAGGAGGGAGGGAGGGGGAGAAGACAGTGGATAGGTGTGTGTGAATAGAAAGGAGGTGGGAAAGAGGAAAGGAGGATTCACCTGTATAGATACAATGTTGGGTAGGAAAAGGGAGGATGGATATAGATAGAGGCGGTGCGTAGGTAGTATGAGAGGTAGTTGGAGAGACCCCGACAGATAGGAGCGCACATATATATCATCCTCGGAGGAGACGAGCTTATACATGCTGAGGACCAGGAGAATATGGCAAATGAAAGATATGATACAGTATTGATGACCTGTAGCCCACAGGGAAGAGGAAACTTATAGATTACTACCTCGAACACAAAGAATATCTTATTTTCTAAAGACAGATACTCATGTCTGCTGAGGCCTTCAGTCAGATGTACAGGTTAGATATCAGCATTTTAATGGAAGAACGTGCGTTTTGAAAGAGAGCAGTTTCTAATCATGTGAAGGTCAATGTGTGTGTTGATATCCTACTGGCACACTGAACACAAAATGACCTGTTACAGGCTATGCGTAGTATAGTTTTGTGAAAAAAAATCCCACGTGAAAATGAGGAGCTTTTTTGTGAAGATATAACTTATAGCTGTTATTTGAACCCTCATGATAACTTCGACTCATTATGGGAAAGTGAACGCAGGAGGAGACACGAGAGGGAGAGAGAAAAAGATGAAAAATAAGAAATGATAACATGAATGATAAGGAAAAAAAATACGTGAGTGAGATAGGATGAATGCCAACTCTATATTTGAAGACAGAAGGAGCGGCTTGAAAACAAGAAAGATGAAGAGAGGGAGGAGAGAGCGAGAGGGGCCACAATCCAAAGGCTAGAAGCAGGGTGAGGGCGAGCGAGCGAGAGATAGATAGAGAGAGTCGGTCAGAGAGAGTGTGTGTGAGAGAGAGAGAGAAATGCCTGGAGTTAGTAATAATAATTTATACAAACACACCTTAATAATTCACGTTCCATTTCAATGCTGGAGGGAAAATCCAAAATTCACAGAGCATAATTAAATAGAGGCAGAGAGTGAAGGGAGAGATAGAGAGGCCAGCATTAAAGATACCAGTGTAGCAGCAGGGCATCTCTTCCATCTGAGCTTTGTAAAACAACCCTGATGAAACTGTGATATCCAAACTAGATCCCGTCTCATAGTCCCCTCGCTCGTCATGGAAACACTGAAATCTCCTTACCTTCTCCTGTCAGGAGATGTCTATATGCATTTATTTCCATTATTAGCTGTCATTTAATAGAGCTACCCCACTCACACGTGCACGCATTGTTGTTTATGGTGTGTTCAGATCACCTGCGTGCATATAAAAGGAGCATGATGCAATGCGATGGACTGGAAATCAACAGTTTGTTTAAGGCTTAAGGCGCTCAGGGTGCTCAGTTGTGTTTGTAAAAACGAATGGTGCAAAATGACAGTCGAGATATTAGAAAGAAAAATTAAAATATCTCTGTTATTATAGATTTGAGTCAGTTATTGTTTTAGAGAGACGTTTAATTCGCTGTTGTCTAATCAAACATGGACGTGTTCACCGGACATCAATATATTTGTTGACTTACTTTTAAATGATCACATAATATAACCTGGAGCTGATTTCTGTTTTTTCAAATATTATTTAAAAACTACAATATAATTGCCAGTGGTGGAATGTAACCAAGTACTGTACTGAAGTACAATTTTGAGGATCTTGTACTTTACTTGAGTATTTCCATTTTTTGCTACTTTATACAATTAGGTACAGCTAGGTAGAACTAATGCAGTCTAATGCCATGAACAGCCATAAAATAAATCCTACCTTCACAAAGTTTATATTGGCAACTGAGTGTACTTTTACTCCACTACATTTATCCAGTTACTTTGCAGAGCAAGATTTTATATTCAAAGCAAATAATGAGCTTATGAAACATGAGGGATTTAAAATTAACATGCGTTGTTAACTACCCAACGGTATATAAAGCAATTAAAATTAGCTTGACCTCGACCAACTACAACAATAAAATGCTACTTATACATTAATGCATCAACAATAATAATAATACTCATAAAATATATAAAATGTACTGTACATGGACCATTTTCTGCACATTTATCTGGTGGTACTTTTGTACTTTTACTCGCAGGGCTACACCAACTATTTTTACATGGCCGTATTTTTTGGACAAGTCTGATTACTTCTTCCACCACTGATAATTACATATTTTACACTCTGACTTCATACTAATTTAGTAGTAGTTGCTGTTCATTTGTGTCAAGTACCCAGCCAACATAAGACATCAAGTATACTGTTTCAGTGATGAAAGGTTTGTCAAAAAGAACAAACCTTCTTACATTTGCGAACAAAAAACTTTGTCTTAGAAATTTAAAAACTGAAACTGTTTCCCTTAAATCATCATATATTGAGCGAAAAAAACTGAAAATGGACTTTATCTTCAAATGCACCTAAATCACATAACACACAAAGCCTTTCCTCTTCTAGACCATTAAACCTAGCAGTTTCTATAGCTAATGGTAGTGTACCTGTCTCATTTTAGAAACTCCACCATGGAATAGCCAAGCCATATTATATATTAAAAAGTCCTATTTTTAATGTATAATATAGCTCAACTTTAACTTGGTTTTCAAAAGTCTATTTAATTCCTCCTGTTCATAAATGCACTTTAGGGATGTCCACCATGTTGCATCAGACACAGCCTCAGGTGGCCACACAAGATAACATCCATCAAACACCTGATCTCTACCAAAGACATATGAAACATAACCTTGCCACATTTCACATCGATTTAAGGTATGTTTTTGACCCTTATGCAATACCTCCATTTTCAACAAAGTTTACACTCTTCAACTTCAACTTCAACTCACTGAAGTAAACCTGCCGGGTAGCTGACTCTGGCTTTAGCAAAACTGTTTAGATGGAGTGTCTTTCCTCTGATTTTAATTTTTCAGAATGTTCAAATTCATATGTAAAAGTCAAGTAATCATTGTTTACTGACTGTGTCTTTTCCCTCTATGCCATCTCTTTGTTTTGTTTCAGGTGTTGTGGAGGCATGGACTGTAACTGCGTCAGTGATCTGCTGCTCCCCCCGGTGCCCGCACTCTGGACGCCAGGTCTGTCCCACAGTTTCTTTGCTGCATCGGGTTTGCCTAAAGTCGTGTATTTGTCAAATTAAAATACTCACACATCTTCAAACATATCTCTAAATCTAGACCCAGGTCACGTGTGTAGATGGAGTGTAACCAGACAGCCAAAACAAGCAAATTCAGTTATGATAAAGCATAACTATCGTCATCAAAATCACAGTGATACATGATAGAATTAATTTCAAACTTTTCAAGCTATTTAAAAAAAATTAACCATACACACGCACGTTGGTAAACAAATTCAGTCTCTGGTAGTAATTGGTTGTATGTCTAATGTTTTTACGAGGCTAGTTAGTGCCAGATTCACTTTGGGATGAGTCGAAAAGCTACTTAACTCCATCTGTGATGTGCGTACAGTCGGCTTTTAGAATTCAGGCCCGAGCAGCATCAATCAGATCTCTCCCAGCGAGCTGTCATCATCCCACTGACCAATCTGTTGAGGCTAGAGGGCATTAGCGCAGACTAACATTGCTCAAGGCACGTGCTGTGATATTAAACACATCATCCCTCACCTCCATCACTCATCAGTCATTCAGACAGCGATCCCCCCTGGCAAGCAGCGGGACAAATGACGGGCCCTAACCTCATCCTCCTCTCTTTCCTGCTCCCTCTACCCAGGGTTAGCCTTCCCAGACTGGGCCTACAAGCCTGAGTCGAGCCCCGGGTCCAGACAGATCCAGCTGTGGCACTTCATCCTGGAGCTGTTGCAGAAGGAGGAGTATCAGGGGGTGATCGCCTGGCAGGGGGACTACGGAGAGTTTGTCATCAAGGATCCAGATGAGGTGGCTCGGCTATGGGGGTTAAGAAAATGCAAACCACACATGAACTATGACAAGCTGAGCAGGGCACTGAGGTATGTGTTTGTACATGATGTGTTGAATGTCAAGCAATAACACTGTTGGCATCAGATAAATCAAGATGTTTATCACACCACAGTTTGCATAAATTGTTTACTCTTGTTTGACTGAATCCTCACTTACGTCTCTCTTTTTCATGTCGGTTTAATGGAAAGATAAAGGTGGGGCTTTTCCCGGGGAACGTCAATACCCTCAATTTCTCCTTATCTGTGGACATCCTAATGGAAAGTTCACCATTGAGCTGCCAAATAAAAAATTCAATAGGGATTTCAAAATTAAACCCCAGTCTGAAATTGCTTGGACTTCTGCAGAGTGGAGAACAGGGAAACTGCTTGGCACCAAACTTGCCGAAGGTGATTAAAACAGTACCGTTCACACTCCATACCTTCAGCAGTTTACACCCCCAACCGCACACACAGTCTTCTTATGCAAATACACACTACCCCGACTTGTTCCCCTACCCCACCCCCCTACCTCTGCTTTCCTTTGGCCTCTTGTTAATGGGGGCTGTCGTCAGAGTCTAATTGTTATGAATTGGCTGGGGCCACAATTAGCCTTCTTAATTAGCCTCACTTAATTGCTCAATTAAGGGCCACGGCACAATTGCCACGCAAAGCAAAACACGTAGACATCATTGCACTGGGCGCAGCCACTGTGGATACATGCTGATACTTACATGCTGCTGTGTTTGTTGATATAGTGCGTCTGCATAATGAGGCGTTGCTCACCAGTATTTAATGCTGAGGTTGTCTAATGCATTCTGTATTTGGTGCACTCACTGTGGTCACTTTAAAACAAAGAAATCTAAGTGCTCAAACAAAACGGCGTTCGAAATTTCAACTTATATCTCGCGATAGCACATCCGCAGGTTTTTCAATTTGCAGCATCCCACTCTCCCCCACACTCTCCCCCACCTGAGCACTCAGCTCCTTTACCTGAGCCAGATGGCTCCATGTTTTGCCTTTACCGCTGATCAACCTGGCATCCTGGCAGACTGTACATTGTGACACCTCAGTGGGTGGCACAGGAAACTGGCATGACGGCGGCTCGACATGCCCAGCGGGGAGACACCTGAGGTCGTTACCATGGAGACTTCTCTTGTTGTCCCACCTCTTTGTAAATGTGCTTTGCTGCTGGAAACAGTGACAGCTTCTCTGTGTCATTTACATTTATACATCAACTAGGCTGGTTATCATGTTTCAGAGTCCAAACTGCTTCTGATGATTTAAATTAAATACCTCATCCATCCTCAAATTTTGTGAATTATTTCAGTGAGAAATTTGTGTTTTTCTGAATAAAAAAAGAGTAGAAATACACTTGGTTTCTCATTTTAAGACACCAATATTTTTCAGGATCATGATATTATCTTTTCATATATTTTAATGTCATGTCAGTGTAATATGTATATCATACTCTGATATTCTGATATTCTTTTTGATTGATAAATAGTCTTGTGCATGATGAAGGGAGTATTTTGTTTTGTTGTTTTTTGTTCTGCAGTGTAATGTTCACTGTGTGTTAATGGCCTCTGAGGCTCAAAGGGATTCTGCTTTTTGACTTTTTGTCTGTTAACAGCTGAATAAAATTTCACTTTTAGGAACCGTATTGTATTGAATCAAGGCAGTCAGGCATGAATTGATTTGAGGAAGGAGGAGATGAATTAAAACAGTGGGAAATCAGCATAGCTCTCGCCCTACAGCGCTGAAGTTGTTTACTTATTCTTTTCTGTTAGCGATGAAACACAAAACCTTGATGTGAGCATTATATTAATCCTTCCCCCCTCTTTTCCTTTTCCTCTTCCTTTTTCCTTTATCCTCTATCCCCTCACTCCATCCCTCCTTCGATATCCTGTCCTCCTCCTTTGCAGGTATTACTACAACAAGCGCATTTTGCACAAAACCAAAGGGAAGCGTTTCACCTACAAGTTTAACTTCAGTAAGGTCGTGTTGGTGAACTACCCCATCCTGGACATGACCAACTCTCCCTTCTTTCTGGCCCAGAACCACTTCAACGGGGGCTCCACCGCACCAGACTGTAGCCCAGAGGTACGAAGGGTAGGATGGAGGGACTGGGAGAGGGTGGGATTGGTCGAGGGATATATTTTGTTATATTTTGTAAGATAAATATGCAAGTGTCAATCTTATAGAAAATACAGAACAACAAATATTTACAGTCTGACACATTTGAGAAATTAGACTAAAATCCAAATGATAACCATATTAAATTTACAGTGCGTCTCTATAGCAGGTAATAAAAATAGCATTTAAATACAGAGGGAATTTAATAAAGAGAAAACTGGACCAAAGAAAAAAAGGTGTTCTGCTCCTTAATTTTTTATTAATAATGATTTAATTCAGGTAACTGAAATCCGTTTAACTCCAGTGATTTTGCTGTTGTATCTCTCAGGCCCCTGCTGTGCGCTTGCTTTTTTACAAGAGAATGGGTGGTATTCATTCATCGTGTCTATCTTTTATTCACTCTCTAATAGTGATCGTAATAGAATACTTATTGTTTGCCCTGAGAGATTGTAAAATTTGTACAGAGATAAATTGTATCTGAACACAGCAAGAGGAAAGCATGAACAAAAATGTCTGAATTTAGTTTAAAAAATAATGTTATGACTTTACTTGTGGGTCTATTAAAGTGATGAGATATTTAGGGAAAATAAAACAATGAACCAATCAATTTAAATGTTTTATTCTACACTATATTATGGATATAGCCACACAAATTGTTGAAGAAGACTGTATTTTCTAACTTGGATGTGAGTGCCAGTGTGCAGATAATTCTATTTTAAACAACTAATGTCCTAGAAAGTGCACGTAACTTGAAAGTACAGTAAGGGAGAATCATCCATCATTTGTCTGTGCTATCCTTAAGATGGGATAAGGAGACAGAGACTCTGAAGGAGACAGTGGAGGGGGATGGTTTTAACTTGTCCTTAAAACAAAAGACAACGTTATCCCCTCCTTCTCTCATCCCCGTCTCCGATGGCGTATCCATCTGTCATCGATTGAAAATGAAAGAAATAGAAAGCAAAGGGGTCGCGTCAGATCAGATCAATGGCGGGTCATTAATGCAGTTTGTTAAGCAACGCAGATCTCGCAGCTTGGGAGTACAGTCTCGCCTTTCAAAGTTTGGGCTGCGGGGTGACAGATACTATTGATCCAAAGTCCTGCCAGGGAAAAAAAAAATCCCCCCTTTGTCCCCTTGATTCCTGAGATTCAACTGTTCCATTTATTTTACCTTGCCTCCTTCTCCTTCACGTATTTTACACAGAAAAAAAATACATGCAGACACTGACACACACACACACACACACACACACACACACAGCTGCCCTACATCCTGAATGGATGTCATTCTCTCAGATCTCAGTCCTATTCGTCATGTGTCCCTTCACACAAACTGGCCCACGATCCCTCTCTCTCCTCGTCATTTATCCTTTGTGCCCACAATCTTAATCGCTGGTCTCCATTTGACTCTGTACTCTTCCTGCCTTTGAGTCTCTGAGCCTCTGCGTCCTCCTACCTCCCTTTTTCCCCCCCGAGTCCCATGACACCCCTTTTTATCCTGTCCTTGCTGCGACTCTGTCACTGTTTGCATCACACTCTGCAGGGTGCAGCTGTCAACATATGACTTTACCCCGCACAACGCAGCAGCGCCATGATGGCGGACTAGTAGGAATACGTGTGCTCTATTTGGGAAGTACACAAGCTAATTTTAATCTTTTCCCACTCTCTTTTTTCTTCCCCCTCTTTGTCACTCAGGCCATACAGTCCCTGTTTCCTCGTTTGCCAGACTCTGGCAGGGGAACGTCCCTGTTTGATCGAGGGACCACGGCACCGGGGCCCGAAGGAGACAAGCTGAGACTGGACACATTCCCCTTCCTCAGTTCAGGTGAGCTAATAGAAGGAGAAAAGTTTGGTGCCAATGCAAAAATAGGAATCTTTCAGTATCCCAGAGACAAAGCCTCCTCCACAAGGAAAAAGACAGCTTGTATAGAGGGTGTATGAGGCGTATAGGCTCTGTATACACAGAAAACAGACCTGCTTGAACAAAGAGGAGGAGGAGAAGGTAGAGGGAAAGAGGAGAGCAGGAAGAGGAATGAGGATATGGGGAGGCATGAACATTTATTGTTAAAGGAAATAAGAGAGATGGTTGTCCCATCGCAGCCCGCTGTGAGGCTGTGCTTCAGGTAAGAGAGGCCAGGTTAGCTTGTGAATTATGCATATCAGCAGTGGTAAGAAACAAGTTGAATGCTGGAGAAATCGTCCACCTTTTCAGAATGATTTCTCGCATTTGTCCTCTCCTTTCTCTGCATGCGAGTGTCAACGAACGCAGCATGGATTTGTGTATGTTTGCCTGCTTGACAGTAAACGTACGTTAATGCATCTGCCTTTGTTTATACTTCTGCGCACTCTATACGTGCATCAGAATGTGTACGAATGTGCAGAGCTGGAGAGGTAAACAGATAGTACTGACACATGCACTCCTCATCACACAACCTGCCCCCCTTCCTCCCTCCCCACTCTGTTTGTCCTCAGGTCCTATTTCCCCCTTCTTCCCTTCTCACCCTCCTCTCCCTCCCATGTGTCCCCGCTGTCCTAATCCCTTCCCAGGCAGGAAGGCCCTAATTGAGGGTGCAGGCTTCAGTTTGTGGCCTGTGGGCGCCCATTACTGTGTTTTCATAAGCAAGTGAGGCCTGCCTGACTGATTCAATATTCATGTGTCTGCCAGCTACTCCTGGCCCAGCATGCAGAGACTTCACCACTGTCAAATTAGCCCTGCATAGTAAATAACAGAGTGAAAGAGAGGGAGAGAGAGAGAGAGAGAGAGAAAGAGAGTGAGGAAGACTGAGAGAGGTGGAGGGTGCAGCAGAGAGAGAGAATCTTTGAGTTGGTTGTCAGTTACAGTACAGTAGGTTGAGAGGCAATGCTTTTGTTTGTTCATTAAAATTGAATTCCAGCATCACCTCAGATGTACCCCCTTTTTCCTGTTATCAAGTGACGCTTACAAGGAACCGAATTCAAATACGGTGCAATATTTAATTTTCTACATCTTAAGGTTTTTGCTTAATCTAAAATGATACGATGACATGTCAAAACATTGTGGGGACAAGAGATCGACAGTTTGCAAGTTCCCTTTCTGTCAGTCACTTAACCCCTGGAAGTACACGGACTGGGGGGCTGATGCATTCTTTATTATTTCTCAGCTAGATGTTTCAACAAGGTGACTGTCGCCCCTGTGATGATGTGCAGCCAAAACAGAGGCAGCGCGTCTCCAAATTTTTCCCTTTTGGCATACAGAAGTAGTAAGCCATTTGGAAGACGTAAACTCTGCTCGATTAGTTTTTTATTTATTTTTAGTTTTCACTGCAGTGCAGAATCTTTGTGTTCACATCTGGTTTTCAGCAGTGTGAAGTGGGTGTACTACACAGTACTGGCATGCATAAATGAACCATCAGGTTTTTTGTTAAAAGCAACCGCACCAGAATTGGCCCCTGTGGCTTCTGATTAGAATTGCTAATACCGTTGAGCATAATTAGTGAACATTCTTGGATGTTGTATGTCAAGAAACCTTTGGCCCTTCTGAGAGCTAACCTCCATCTCTGGATTTTCTCTATCCTAGGTGCCCCGTGCTACTCCAAACCCCCGTCCCTGCTGGGCCCGTACCCGCGTAACCCACCCTTTGACTACCCCTGGGGCTTCAACCCCTACCTCCCAGGGGCCTTCTCTCTCAATAACTGCCCCAAAGTGCCCCCTGGCTCCCTCTACCCCTCCCAGTTTTACCCCAACCCTTTGCAGAGCAGCCTTTCCCAGCTGCCTCACCCCTTCTCCTCCCTGCTCCCCCCAGGGGAGGCAGGTGGGGGTGAGAGAGGAGCAGCGGGGCAAACCGGAGGGACAAATGGCACGGCGGGTGGTCAGCCAGTCAGACTCTTCCTGCCACCCTACCCGGGGAGCCTGTCAATGGGTCGGACGGACATTGGCAACGGGGCATCATTGGGGGAAAGGGAAAGGGGGGAGGCCAATCCTCCAGGCACAGGGCTGAGTCTGGGGCTGGGAGCGGTCGCCCTAGGAGCCGGGACTGGAACAGGCCAGCAGAGCCCCACGGAGAGGAGAGGAGGGGTGAAGCAGGACCCGGAGTCAGACTCAGACCTGGAGATCACAGACCTGAGCGACTGCAGCTCAGACAACGAAAACGAGCACGAATTCAGCATCGGGAAGGAATCCAGCCTGGCGAACCGATCACAGATAGTGTTGGATGGAAAGAAAGGGAGCGGGCTGCCACCCATCTCCTCTCTCCCCCCGCCAGCATCCCCACATCCTCTGAAGAGCCTGATGCCCATCAGTCCTCCACCCGCGTCACTGCCTCGGTCGCTTTCCCCTTCCATGGCTTTGCATGAAAGACACAGGGAGACAGAGACTCTCAAAATGATACACAGCTAAAACATTCTTTCCTGCGTCCACCATCTTGCCACTCTGTGCTCTGATAACTCTCTTTTTCTCTCCTTTCTTTTCTCTGAGACACTTTTCTGCTTTAAATTGTCAACTCCCCCAATCACTCTTGATAGATCCTTTTTCCAGGAAAGGCAGTTATGTTCTTTACTTCTAAAATTACTGTTTCCCTGTTTGCTGTGTAAGTTTTGAACTTGCCCACAGTCCATTACATTACCGACTTGTCCGTCTTAGAATATATGGGGCGTACAGTTTTTAGGGTATCGGCTGTCTGTATCACCATCTTGTCCTTTCTGTTTTGATCTCTCACACCAAATGATCGCCCCCATGGTTTGTACACTCGTTTTAAGCGTTGCCAGCAGTACTCTACAATTTGCTGTCTGCAGCCCAGCTATGATAGAAAGCAGTGAGGTGGTAAATTACAACGCAGCAGTGCCTGCCTTGACAAACATTAACAAACAACATCCCTATACTAACAGAACAGAACAACAAATAATGCTCTGATCGATCCAATTTTACAGATTTGTCCTGTAATTCTTGAGATTTGGACTATATGTATATTCACTGACTTTTGAGACATAGTCAAATACTGCCACCTAGTGGTCATTTCAGTCAACGTCAACGAAATCATCTCATCTCCGTAATCCTGTGAGTAAAATTGTTGTCCCCAAGTTGATTTTGCACTTACTTTTATATGATATTGTTTCTTGCAGGTTAATTTAAATGTTAAAATCCACATTTCTAATAGTGTTAACTGTGATAGTCTGTGAATATTTATTTTTGTCCTGTGGTTCAAGTATTTCCTGCACATTTTCTAGAAGGAAAGAAAAAGAGAGCAGAGGGAGCTGGACCAATCTAGAAATTTGTATGAATATTTCTGTGTATATATTTTATTATGGTGTACATTACATTTAATTATTATTCACTATGATAAGATTTAGCTGTATTGTTGTGATTTAATTCAGTATTTAAACATGTTGGAAAAATTATAAGCTTAGGTGTATCAAAGTTTAAATTATTAATGGCAGAAGATCTGCACTCTGAAGATGTTTTTCTATGATGAGGACAGAGTTCACACTGGGAATTGTCTCTGATTTTCTCAACCCCAATTAATTGTGCCCTTTGGTCATTTTTGCCAGATGCCCAATGTACAAACCCTTTGGGTTCAAAAATATGCCGGTAGACTTATTTTTATAGTTAGCATTCACCCAGTGTAACTGTACTGTAATTAGAATAATATTGAATATGAATAATATTGGTCTTTGCATTTTCTTTTTTAAATCCTCCCCCCAAAATCTGTTTTGATTATTTTTCAATCAGTGCTTTTTGTCCATGCCAGCAGCAGGGCAATTGGGTTTTCTTGAGGACATTACACAGTGGGGGAAAAAATATTCAAAAACGGTTTATCTTTGCTCTACCCAGATCCAATGAAAAAACACCCTTCCTCCGGCCCAGTTTCTCAGCACAGAGTGAACACTAAACCATATTGTACAGCTTCATAGCCTTTATAGCCTATGGTTTGTCAAACAGTGGCGGTATACGATTAGTTGTGAAAGCTCTATTGTAAAGTTAATGTAAAGCTCTATGTTTGTTGAGTTGCTACAGGAAAGGCCTCCAGTCCCCTCCTCGTGGAGTACACTAACTAACAGCTGTAAATACTGTTTCCTTTGTGTGTGTATGTGTGTGTACACATCCAAAAATGACAATGCAGTGGTTTTACCTGTCATCTCTCTTTGTATTACTGTAAAGAGGAAAAATGGAAAGTGCAAAAAAGAAGAAAAAGATAAATATCTTCAAAAGCAATAAACATTATTCTGGATAGTGGACTGTTGTTGACTGTGAGTTTGTTAAATGGATTCATTGTGTGACATTGAGGAACGACAGGTAGCTGTTCCGTCAAATTTCTATCATAGTGTTTGAAATTCATTGCAGGTTTTTCATCACCTAGTTATTTATGCCAGCGACCGAACCTCGATAAAGACATATTCTTTTGGACACCACAGTATATATTATATATCTTATAAATCTATATATCTGATCACATTTTATCTCCTGTAGTTAGTAAAATATAATATAAACAATTCAGATGTTACTAAAAAAGAATTGCACTGCACTGATACAAAATAGTGATGTAATTCTTTTGCATTCCTGCAAATATGTGATTCAATAATGCCATAAAATTATTTGCACTAGCTTACGGTAGAGAGCTACTTCATGAAGAAATTAAGAATTTAAAATTGAGAAGTTTGATTTCATCATAGCAAAGTGATACGGATTCCTGTTAAAAACAGCCCATATTTTGTCCTCACTTTATTAGATTAATGAAAGCATTAATTGAATAATCAGAGAATAACTGATAAAAGTAATATATAAATTCTATTGCTATCCATGTCATGTATTTTCACATCTTCATCATCATCTCTAATTTGGTGTATTGAAGTTTTCTTGTTTTATTTTCAGTTCTGGCACAATAATTGTGAAAACACACGCATTATTTTTTACATAATAATAATAATGATAATAATAATACAGTCTTTAGAACATGTTTCTACATTACAAGGATACCTGTAGACGAGGTCATGACCATTCAGACACAAATACACAGTTTAATACTTAAATGCTGACTGTTACAAACTCAGTTGGACTTATTTTTTGGGCTTGTATTTTATCACTATTACATATTATTATAGGCTTACGCCATAGTTCCAATTAATGGTAGTAATAGCATTCATTCAACACGTGCTGATAAAAAATGCAGACACAAAACAGAATATTTTTCTTCGTCGTCTCTGTCATCTGCACCTCAAATCAGGAAATCACTAGTTTGAATGCATATCCAAGGTGTGAGACAGCGTCTGCAAAGGTTTGGTAAGTCATAACCTGAGCGAGGAACACGTCCCTCAAACCTTACTCCCAAAGCAGACACAGTCTTCTCTGCAGTTGTGACGATCAATGTCATGATGTATGAGGTCTTAAAACATCTTTTAAGTAAATGTGCACCGTTTGAACATAAAGGGCACGACAGAGGAAACAAACTTATGACCTTAACTATCACATCAACAATGTTAAATCGCCATGTGTGACAACTAGATTTAATCAAGGTTGTGACCATGATACAAACAATGAGGAGTGAACCTGATGGGAAAGCAGACAGAGAGTCTAGTAGGAAGGACCACAGTAGGAAATGACAAGGTCCTCATTATATTGTAGTTCATTGTTAGCCCGACGGGAACCTCTGTGCTCTGTGTTAGTGTTACAATGACCATTCAGACACACACACACACACATTTTAAATGCTTAAATACTGGCTGATGCAATCTCTGTTGAACTTGTTTGTGTTTGAATATGTTTATAATAGGTCTGCCGCAGCTCCAGTTGAGAGTATAGAAGTAGCAGTTTATTCAACCAATCTTGAAATGATCTAAGGTGTGAGTCCTTACTGCATGCAGGGGTTTAAATAGGGAGATAACAGAATAAATTACAGCCCCACATAGACTATTTCAAGCCACCATGGACGAGAAGTTCTTAATAATGTGCTGGGAAAACAAAGGAAATCTGAACCTCTACAATTCCAGGAAAACTGATTATGATGAAGATCATGTGATATTAAACTGACCTTGAGGTGAGATTGTTGTGTCAGCTGCTGTTTCCAAGGTTATGAATGAACTTTGAACCTCAGATTTTATTCTGTTGTGACACAACTTCAGCTGAGCCATTAAAACCTTAAAGATTTACTAAACAGACATGCAGTTGTTTTTTTGATTGGTCACATTAGTTTGAGAGTACAGGTCAAATTGTTAGGTCAGTGCAGTTAAGTTAAACTGCAGATGGGAAGGGACCAGGTCGTGTCTTTGTTTCTCCACAAGGTGGCGCAAGGAGGCCAGAATAGAAATGAGGCAACCAGGTGACCAAGCAGGGAGTAAAGTTTGATTTGAGCAACCAACTCTGTAAACAGTTGCTTTGATTTCACGACAGACAGATGTTCTCTACGGTGCTTTAAAAATTGTAATCTGTTCAAACTGGCTTCACAGTAGGGAGTGCAATTTATTTATAGCCAGATATAAGGTAGCAGATCTTCTGTGAAAAAAGAACATAAAAGTGATATAATTTATGTTTTATACAGTAGATCTTGGTTGTTAAGGAGCAAATAAAAGACTAATAACTTTTTCTGTTGGCTGCACGAGTTTCGGACACCAATACTGATGATAAGAGAGAAACCAGTTTTATGCAACAGGCTTTCTCAAAGTTAATGCGGGAAATTGGCAAATAGCCTAAATATCAGATAATTAGTAAAGCGTTGGACATTGAAGGCAGTGTTGTAAACTTCAAATAACATACACAGCACATTGACATATCTTGGCCAAATATTTCGTACAGACGAATGTGTCGCTTTTACGAAATACAAACAGTGTAAAAAAGTAAATATCACGCATGTAAGTTTTTCAGTTACAGCGCGGAGTGAGGACTCAATGGGGAAGGGTTACTGTGTAACACAGTGCTGAAACAAGCCGTTTAAACACTTTACTTTTTTTTTTTTTAAATTAACAGTCGAGCTCGTAAAAAGCAAACAAGCAAATAACTACAGTAGGCTACAACCCACCAAAACACCAAATCTTTACTTTTTATCCGCCGTCTGATCGACCCTGTGCTTCTTTTCTTTCCTTTTTTTTTTTTTTTTTTTTGGATGTGTACTTCCGCGTACAATGTTTTTTTCCCACTGACACACGACAACTTTCGAACAGGAAACCTATTAGACGCTTCGACTGTCGTTTTCTCTGTATTTACGGGTGAGTATATTATTTTAACACTACGCCGACGTTAACATTATATAGAGGTTGAACTTTTATGGCTCTGTTTAAAGTCGTCATGGATATTTGTTTTACCGAGAGAAATGGCTTACCCCCCCTCCCCTCCTACAGCCCGAGCTGCAGACGGTAGCGTCCACATACAGGAATGCTGTGCTCGGCTGTCTGCGCTACATATCTCGCCCTCTCTGGATATAAAAAAAAAACGAGCTGATAACTGTTTTATTTAACATTTTGGTTAATGAATGTAACACTGGAACAAAATTGGCTCTCATTAGGAAACGTGAAGTGTGTGTCAGAAGCATGGAAGTAGCAGTTATAAAGGTATAACAACTTCAGGTAGCAGAGTCGGACGGTGTGTATTTTCTGGCAGAGCCATCTAGGATTTTACGACTTCTGATCCCAAACAAATCACTTTAATATCCTCAAAGGGAGTTATGCTGTGTCATTTGTAGTCAGTGGAGAGTTTATAGCTGGTGACCTTGTGAAAGTTTATGTATTATCTTCTTTGCAAGAGTATCCTTCTGACATTTATCACAGGAGTACTGCAGTTGTTTTATAATAAGGAAAATACAGCTATAGAATATGACCCTGCTTGTATTTATTTCTTCTTAAATTGTCTTTTGATGTTGTTTTCTGCTCTGTCCATTGGAATCACAACAGTGTGATTACAGAGACTTGGGTAATCAGTGCCAGATCAAGCTTTTTCTTTTCCTCTTATGTATTTGTCAACATTGTTTTTTGTACAACATGAAAGGCGGCTACAAACCTGCTGCACAGTATGACATGAGTCCCTCCCAGTTTTCCTATAGCACTCACTCATCTGATGATCAGCCTATATAGAGTGGGGGTTTCAGTGCAGACAGTGTTCAGTAATTAGTGTCTGAATATAATTGATTACCCATGATGATTTTGCCTTGTGAAACAGAGGACATTGGCAGTGCACACTAGGCAAGAGAGAGAGTTTCCTGCGCTCACAGGAAACTGCAATTACTGTACATCTAGTGCAGCTTCATTATCTCGCTGCAGTCATTAACTAAAGATAGGAGGCTGGAACAGTGTGGGCTGTGCTTGCCAGCAAGCCGTTATGTTTTCATTAATCACTCCTCAAAGAAAAACATTTTTTTTAAAGTCAAGTTGCCAAGCCAGTTTGTCTTATTTGTGCCTCTATGGCTTTCACTCCTTCGGGCTGTAAGTCTGCAAGCGTGAGCTCTGTCTAAGCAAACTCATTATTCCAGTGAATGTTAATAACGATTAATAATTTTTAGACGGTGCCATGTGTGTGTTAAGGCGGCGGTTTCGGAGACTGTGACGTGTTCCCAGCCTGCCTGCTGCACCCCAGAGGCCCCATGTGAAGCAGGCCCTGCCACTTCCTGTTACGCTCTGCTAGACTAGAGGAGCACTGCACTTGTCATCTCTCTCTTTCTGTCTCTCTCTCCACGTTTTACAAGTGCAGGCTTGTCTGGAGCCCAAAGGCTACCTTCTCTTCCTTTTAAAGGAATGTTGGCTATAATCTGAGTTGCTGTGCCACTCTCTCCCTCTCTGCCTCTCACTCTCTCTATTGTCATAGGCCTACGTAAACTCACCCACATCCACTGTCTCTCAGCAGGTAGGAAGATAAACTTTGATTGGGCTACAGCGAGGCGTAACAGTCGTTGTTAGCCTCTACAAGAGATAGCCAACAACTGGAATGACAGGTAATGGCACCCACAGTGGAACAGCCAGGGGGTGTCCTAAGGGCCTGGAGCTGTGTTGCTGGCAAGCTAATAATTTATTGTAGCCAGGCTCGGACTTCAAAGAGAACACAGGTATTCTTCTCTGGCTGCAGTTAGATTGATGCACAGGCAGCAGATAATGAGAGACAGAGCGGACTGGGCTGCTCTTCTCTCCACGGGTCAGAAGTGAAATCTACTGATTCCTCCTGAATGAGCTCAGTGGGTGAGGCGCGGTGAAGTTACAAAAGTGTGTGTGCGAGTGCACAGGAAGGTGGTTATGTTGCACTGCGCCTGTAACACAACTATACCTGAAACCACAGCTAATCTCAGCAATGAGCGAGCAAGATGACACACTGTGAGGTGCCACTGTGGGTTTCTGCAATTGTTTGCATGGATCACTCATAGATACATATGTTATTAAAAAAAAGTGAGACCAAAGAAATTTGTCAGCCAGTATTAATTTCTATTCCTTTAATATCTGTGATTGTCGTAGAACATCTGCAGGTAATGTTGTAAATCAGTCAGCAAGATTTCATTTTTGCATCAGTGTGATGATGTGCCTTGATTTGTCCGGTATTTATCGAATTATAAACTAAACAGACATTCCCATCTGGTTATTTTATCTATAAATGGTTCCTTAATTGAATTTTCAGAGAATAGTCTGAACCAAAGACAGCAGCATAAAAGACAAAACCATACTAAAACAGAAAACAATAGGCCTTTTTCACTAAGGAAAGCACAGGTGTAAATAATAAAATTAATAATGGATGAATTCCATTTAGCTGCTTCAGTTTCAGGGTCCTGGTATTGTACATGTTGTCACACTGTCATGGCTTACTGGGAGACTGGAATAGAACGGAGCCATATTTGATGTTATTAGTAATTTTATCTCCTATGGTGAGTCAAAATGTCTGCTGTGGAAAAAGACTCTAAAAAAGGCAAAGACTGAAATCACATTCTCTTTCACTTCGTTATTCAGATACTCAAATAAAATGGCAGACAGTTCTTATTTACACTCTATAGGTAATAGGGAGTGATTTAAGACATAGCCAACAAAGAGCTTTGTACAGAGACAAATACCAGTGGAGTCATTTACCATAAAATGTACACTATGGATTATATTGCTGTAAATATCGTGTTATATACTGTAATAGAAGATATTAGTCATATTGCCCATTGCTAGTATACGGCTGTAATTGTATGGAGTTTTCTAAATAGCTTTAAACGGTAACTCCAGTGATTTAGTATTGCACATCCACAAAGTTGGGAGACTTGTGAGAGACCGATTCACAACTGAATGGTCAAAAAAAGCGGCAGAGGCCAACATATCCTGACTTAATATGGGTCAAGCTCCAAAAACATTTGATCCTTCACTTCCCGTAATGCAACTCAATAGTGTCTTTCATTAGCCCCTCTCTGCCTGGTAAATGCCCACGTGTTTGAAACCCCACACTTATAGCTTCTAACGCTGTCTCCAAGCACAAGGCGAGATAACCCTGATGACATCACTGTGACATTATCAGGGTTATTTTCTCAGACTTTAGAAAGCTCGCTCCAGAGAGCCACAGAAGACATTTTACAATAGTTTGCGCAGGCAGAGTAGTACTCCCCATGAGGAGTACACTGAACTGTATATGTACAGTTGGTGGAATACCCCTTTAAAAAAGTAACATAATATTATTAGAGCATTGCAGCTCACACTCATCTGTACTGACCTGTTCTGCCCCTTGTCTGAGCGGACAAAGTGTTTTAATGTAGACAAAACATTGATTATTGTTTTCAGGAGTTAGTTTCAGAGCATTCATTGTAAAGCTAGAACATGAGTTCAACTGTTCGGTAGTCAGATGCTATCAGCTCATTCACAGGACAATGATTTTTAAGTTCAAGTAGCTCACACAGGCAGCTCAGTGTATTCAGCCGCCAATCTCTGTCATCTCTCTGCTGTCATTCACACACTGCAGTCAAACTAGACAAGGCTCCCTGCTCGCAGTATGCATGGTCAACTTGTGTGCATGTGTGAGACATGTGAGTCGTGTGGTTGTGTGCAGCTGTGACCCCCCACACACACACACAACTGAAGGACCCCTTCAGGGGCCAAAATGAATGCAGCCAATCTCAGTGTGAGCGTTTACGTGCTCGCTCGCTCTTGAAGAGGATTTTGCGAAATTATAACCTGTGCAGCCGCGGCAGCTTGTTCCTCACACTCTGAAAAAAGGTAGAAAATGGAAAGGGGTTGCATCCATCCGTCCAAGTGTGAGTCAGAGAGATTGGCTGGAAAGCTGATGTGACGGAGAGTGTGTGAGCGAGCGAGAGAGGGAGGAAACAGAATGAGCTCTTTCATTTGAGGGTCAGGGTGGAAAAAGCGAGACTAGACTCCATAGATGATGTTTACTCTTGAGGAGTGAAAGATGGGGGGTATGGTGGGGTGAAAGGTCCTCCAGTCTGAGTGAGTGTGTGCAGACAGTGTGCTGGCTGTATGTTAGCGCTCAGGCCTTTAGGAACAAAAAGGAATCTTGTATTTGTCATATTGTAATAAATGTTGCAACACTACGGATACATGATAATGACACTGAAACAGCAACTCATAATTTCCATTGTCACTCTGAATAATGCCAAAAGGCTTCATTAGCCGCTACTTGCATAACACACCCGAGTCTCTAACTGAACTGTCGGTGGTCGAGTTGCATGGTGGGTAATGTAGGCTGCAGGTTTTGACAAGGAAGAAGAAGATAGAGTACTCTTTTAACTTGGCTATTTTGGCTGTAGACGGTCAATGGAAGTTATCAGCTCTATTGTTTGCCTTATCTTGAGTGTTAGCTTAACCAAAGTTGGAGTCATTATTTCATTGTAGATATGTATTTAAATTTGAGGTAAAACATTGATTATGTAGTCGGTACAGAGATCTGTCTGGGATGAAGACTGAATTATCCCTTGATGCCTTATTAATAGGCCTATCCTGAGAGAGATAAGAATGTTGCGTATCTGGATTGCACACTATTGGCATGAGGGTAGCATCATGAACCAAGGTGTACTTGTGTGCAAGTACAGAGGCATTTTTTGGCCTCGGAGACTTTAGATTCTCGGCAGGCTAAATTCCTTCCAAAAATATTTGGTATCAGCTTGCTGTTGCTGCTTTGTTTGGTATCGTCTTAAAATCAGCAGCTAATGAACACTGGGCACACAAATACAAATACACACAACAGACGTGAATGAACGAAGAGCAGGTTTTGTCACAAAATCAGAGGTTTCTGTGTTTGGACCTCAGCAATTACACACACACACACACATGGAAGCAGTTAGGCCAAGCTGGAGGTTCACTGGGAACTGCCAATCCATGCCAGTCGATTGGCCCCGGCCTATCAACTGTTTCCATGAAGCCAATGACCTCTATATGGGGACAGGGAGAGAGAGAGAGTGGATGGATGGAGGGGGTGGGGTTGGGTTTGGGTGGGGGTGGCAGTTTGTTGGAGCAGGAGAGTGAAGTGTACTTTGGCTCAGAGGAGAGACGAGAGAGAATGAAGAGAAGGTGTGTTAAGCCTCGGTGAATATGCATGGCTGTGTGCATGAAGAAGGGAGGGAGGTTCAGCAGCAGCTTGTTGTTTGGGATAGCTTGTTTAACATCGTCCTCAAAACGCTGGGAAGTCTTGCGCTGAGATTGGGGGTTCAGCATCATTAAAAACCTCTGAGAGCAATGTCTACTCAACCAAACTCATATGAGGAGAAGGTCAATGATTCTCTGCAGCGGTTGCATCCAAATAAAATCATATCAAGAAAAGGTCACTGCAGTAAGACTCTCAGATGAGACATTTCAGTGTGCAAAAAGTCCTTTTGAAATCGTGGAAACCCAGAGGGATTCAACAATATGATTCCTTTGGACTTATAGCTGAAAAAAAAATAGGTAGGATCCAGTGAAGCAATGAAAAGACCTACCTGTGTTTTCCCTGCGCTGTTGGCCATAATCTTATTTTAGCCACTACGTAATGGTCGTTGAAATTACATAATTGGCCCTTGTCTGCCGGCCATGAATGCACTGGCTGTCTTGGAGCGATCGTACAAGGGGCCGCTTTATTTTAGGCTAAAGGTGGAGGAGACGAAGGAGGGAGGTTAAATAAGAGAGAAAGGAAAATGAAACAGAGGATTTAGAGAGATGAAATATACAGAAAGAATAGATGGTAGAAGAAAAAAGCATGTGGTAGTCAAAAAGAGAGGGAAAAAATGTTTGAGAAGACATATTCTTACACCTTCACCGCAGACGAGCCTCTCCCTCTCTCATGCATACACTGATGTCACTTCCCTGTTCACACACTCTGCTGTGCTACACTATCTTCAGTATCTCACACAGTGCACCCTCTCCGCTGTTGTTTGCTTACTGCCAGTGCAGTGCCGAGATTTCTGGGGATAACTTGCCCCCTGTAATGTTCAGGCCGCTGTTCTGTTGCCCTTTTACCTTGTTGAACTAACATGCAGACATTCATTCACATAAGGCCTTGTTATCTTGAAATGTCTTCTCTCTGTGAATTGATAAAAGGCTTATCTTCAATCAAGTCGGTGTTTGTAGAAGAGTTTAAGATCCTTGTGTTGTCTATTGGGCTAATCTGTTCAAAAGTAATGCCTTTTCTTTTTTTTTCTTTTTGCACTTTCAGTAAGTTGGGGGGCTTGCGAAACACAGATTTAAAAAAAAAGAGAGGCCAGCAGAGTTTGAAATGTCCTGACTTTCAGTCACTAGTATGGGTCAAGCACTTCCCATAATGCAACTCCATAGCGTCTTTCATCAGACCTTCTATGTCTGGTAATAAATGCCCACGTTTTTTCAAATTCTACACCCCCAGTTTGTAAAGACTTTAAAGTCTCGAGCCCAATCCATCATAATCCCGACGCCACCATTATGGTTATTTTCTCAAACGTAGGAAAGCTGCCTCCTAAGCCACATTATACGACTGTTTTCACAAGTTGCGTAGTGCTCCCCATGATGTGTAAACTGAACTTTATGTGTAAAAGTCAGTGGTGTGTGTGTCACTTCTAAGGCAGCGTTTGAGTGCCTTCTTCGCCTCTGACAGAATACTTGTAACCCCAACAATTAGTGAGTTGTGCACTCAAACAAATGTCAGAATATTAGTTTGCGTTTAAAGCAACATCATGTGAGGTTCAAAAATGAGTAAACTCGTTTTTTTTGCATATTTGCAAAAAGAGAGGCATAACTACTGTATTACATTTGCATATTTGCAGTCAAGCGTGTTTAACATGTTATTGTGTTATTTGCCTTACAATCGTGACATTTTATAGTTTAATATACTGAACAATTGCGCAGACTTTAGAGCATGTTTTCACTGAGGTGTTTTCTCTGCCAGCTGCAGAGAAAACACCTCAGTGAAAGGTTGTAAGCTTTCAGGTGTAGGTCTTTGCTCCAACACAGTTTCTGAATGCTTCTATGCTTGTTAGACTTTCCAGAGTTTCTCACACTTATGTTTCCATTGCCTGTTTTTTGTCTTTCTTTCCACTGTTACTGCCTTGTTCTTCATTTCCTGCTGCAGTGTGTCCCCTCTTTTAATTTCTTCTCCATGCTCTCTCTCCTCCTCCTCCTCCTCCCTCCTCACTAGGCCCCTTGCTTTTTTTTCTCTGTTTAGTCTATAGGGTTCATATAGACTAGTGCTTGCAGCTAGTCATGTTTACCAGTCCTAGTCTAGTTTATGAATGCAGTACAGGCCTTGAAGTCAGTAAAAGTGCAAAAAATTAATTAGTTAATTTCCTAAGTTCTGTGAAAGCCTGAAAAATTATGGAAAATAGTTCATTTTCATGTTGGATCCCACTTTTATTTCATTCCTATTTGTCATGGTGTATCAGTCTCAAAGCCATCATACTGCCAAAAAGACATGGTGTGCACGTAAACCCTGCAGTTTTAGGCCATCTTCTCCTGTTCGCACTGTTTTCTCATGAGCTCGCTGTTCCTCATTTGTCTATCACTGGCTTTCGTTCGTGCTGTGCAGTTAACTTCCTTTTCTGGTTCCCATGTGAACTTGAGAGGAGCGGCATGGGAGGTGTGTTTTGATGCAGCTTTGACTGTCATGTCTCTTGCGGAAACACTCGTGGGCTCTTATTTTTTCACTTTTTCTCACTCTCCCTCCTTCTCTCTGTCTCATGTTCTCTCTCTCTCTCCCTCTTTTCATCTGATAGGTCATACAAGAAATGGCTCTGATAGCTTCCTGAGGAAATTACACCCACTTCCTGTCTGTGTGCCCATTTGCCACCTTCCACTCCCCCAGTTTTTTCTTCTTCTTCTTCTTCTTCTTTGCTCAGGCGCCTCAGGGAGCAGCTGCTGGAGGAGCAGTGGTGCTGGCAGGAATCCCCCCCACTCACTGCTAATGAGGCTGTGGCCTGATGAGAGAGCCAGATAAACAGCAGTACAAACACAGCAAGCTATAGCCATTAGCTGCTAGCCTATTTTTGGACACTGCCCTCATACCATATAGAGGACAGGACACAGCCTATTGTGACCGAGTGTAAGAAGAGAACAGTGACCTATGCTTATACAATGGATTCTGTGGCCAGGTGCATCTAGTAATTGTGAATGATTGAAGCTCTAATTTTAGTGTTTTCAGTGCAGGAAGATATATGAGTGTCCCCTCTCCAGCTGGTACCTATACTGATCTATTTTTTTCTCTCGCTTGGTTTTCTCTCATTTGGTTGCCTTCACATGATCAACAGCAGCACGCTTTACACTGGCTTGAGGCATAGTTTCGTCGACAGCGAATCTTTTTGAATTTTACACTACGAGTTCAAATGATTTTAACTTTTACGCTCTATGCTGCTGACTTTTTTAGAAACGCGTCTAATCAAGTTACCGCTGACCAAGAACCATCTCCATCAGTTTGCTGAAGTGTTAGTCCAATATAAAGCCACTAAGTGTACAATTGTTACATGATTATACGTCTTTCTTTTTTGCTGAAAAATGTGAAAATTGATGGAATCTGTGAGTTGTTTTCAGCACATTTATCTCAGTATCCCCGGATCAGATCGGTGGGGGATAGACAGAGGACAGTGTCTTTTTTTTGATAGTACCACTCTGGGGTGCCAAAATCTGAATTTTTCAAATTCTACACCTAGTCGCTTTTAAAGACTTACTTAAAACACCAGGGTGGGGTATGGTCAGAAGTGTGCTCTGTTGCACCTGTAATCACACCCAACAGTGATGTCACAGTGTACTGGAGTACACCTGTACATAACTACAACAAGTGTGATGTGGAAACTAGAACCCTTCAGTGCACAAAAACTGGATGGACATTACAGTGAAGCAGGAGACATCCTGTGTCCAGCAGTTAAACTTTTGAAATGAAAGATATTTGCAGATTCATATCATTTTAAGAATGTTTGTGGGAAAAACCATATCAGATACAAATTATTCAATGTAGAGTATTTTTATTTATCTTAAAACATGTGAGGGGGTCTTTAAGTTAGTATTATAAGTGTGTATCATATTGGCTTTTCTTCAGAATGAATTTAACTTACTATGTATATAAATCACCAGTATATTATATGATGAGGTGTCAACTTTGAGCTGGACTCATTCTCTGCTCAGTCCAGTGGTGAGTGCAGCTCAGATCATGTGATCTGTAAAGAGCGTTATTGTGAGGAAAACTGATGTCCTATACTTTTGATGAAGTGTGTGCAAGCTTATTACTAGAGGTGCACCGATACTATCTATAGCACCTGTCTTGGTGTTGATACTTCTCTCTCTCAGTGGTCTCTAAAACAGAGAAATCCTTAATGACATGCTTTGAAGTGACATCTTCAACTGTGGGGTTAAACGTCTGTGTTGTGGAGATTATTTTAACTGAATGAAGAAGACGATAAAAACACAGAATGCAGCAGGTGTGCAACAATAAGCTGTTCCACTTCAGTGTCCTGAAACACATGATATCGGCACACTTCTACTCATAACATTTTGTGGTGCCCAGTGTGGTGCCACTTAGGAGCACCTGCATGAATAAGGACTGTATAATTTGACCAGGTCCTGGTCCACTAAACTTATCACACTCCCCTCTGTGTGAGGGGCCCACACAATTGACAGGTGTGGGCCCCTCCGGTTGCGGTATGGATGCTGAACCACTTCGGGGTGAGGTCACAGTTTGACTCCTCCTCTCTTCTCGGTCTGAGGGGTTTTACTAAAACAGCTAATTTTTAGCTAACGGTTTCATAATGGACGTGGGGTTTGCATAAGAGATGATGTAACAGTGACTCAGTTATTATTAGGCTGCAGCGTAACCTCTTACTGACCTGGTAGAAATGTGAAATACTAAACTGTGCTGCTACTTTGTCTAAATGTTCAAGAGGTCTGATGAGACGGGTTCTGTTTTTAATTTTGCTTATGTACAGTATTAGAGCTCGGCCTGATCGGCCCAGAGATGGAGAGGAATGCTGTTGTAAAGACCAGTTGTCATATAACACACACACACACACACACGCACACACACCTACACTGGCAGCTCCCCACAATCATATAGGAATGGCCCCCTCCCACACGTGCTCAGTCTTAACCCACACACACACACAAAGGCACGTACGCTTGATGGCTATCACTGGATTGATGCCACCTGACACTTAGTTAGTACTGGAATGTGATGGGAGGGAGGGGAGGGCAGCTGCCGACTCCCAGGAGCACCAGAGCTGATCTCTGCACTTCTCGGACGCTCTGTTCAAATACTGTATACTCGTGGTGGTCTTCTCTTTCTCCCTCAGCCACGTCTGTATCAGCCAGGACCCCTCACAGTTTGGAGCTCATGCTAGCTATCATGTACTAATAGAGGTGAAGCGAAGAGGGTCTGGTTACTGTTGAAACTCTCAGACCGTCTCCATCTGTTGTCTGAACTGTGCCATATGCTGGAATGTACCACTTGGCTCTTTCTGGGCAGAGGAGGCTCCCATTCCTGCCCCCTCTACAAACCTGTGCTCTTTAAACGCAGAGTTGACCTTCCTCACTTCCCCCGCAATTAGCTTCCCCCCTGACTACTCCAATTTATCTCTCAGAGTATGAACATGTATTACAGTAACTCCCATCTCAACCAAGACATGATGGTGACAAGGGATTGGCTTCAGCATCTCCTGTAATGAGGAGGCTGAAATGCTGTGATCAGTAGTTCATCATAGTAGCAGCAATGTTTCACAAGCATCTTCTGCTTTTGCATCTTAATTGAAGTTTAACAGGCAACTGAGATGGAAACAGAAATCAGTCACTATCAGTGCACTTTTAGAGCTGCAACGATTAGTTGATTAATCGATAGAAAACATGGAACATATATTGGAACATATACAGTAGGTAACAAAAGGATAAATCTACATAAATTATTTGGAGAAAATACCAAATGCAGTTTCTTCTATACAGGGCATGAGAATGACTCAACAGAGAATTTATCTGCAACTATTTTGATATTGGATTAATTTATTCAAGCAAACATGCCAACCTTTACTGAGTTTCAGCTTCTCAAATGTGAGAAATGTGCTGCTTTTCTCTGTCTTATATAAAGTATATTATGTAAGTATAATAAAGTGAGTATATTTGGGTTTGGACTGTTAGTGGGACAAAGAAAAAGCAATTTGAAGACATCATCTTGGTCTTAAGGTAATTATGATTTTTTATTATTTTCTGACACATTATAGACTAAACAATTAAGCGAGAAAATAATCGGCAGGTTAATTGATAATGAAAAAAAACGTTTTACTTGCAGCCCTAATGTGAATCATATGCCATGGCTTTTACAGTCTCCAGAACACCCATAGGAGATATTGGAGCAACTGTTTAGACAGTGCTCTTTGCCACCATCAACACAGAAAGTGTGGCCCAATACGTCATTTGTCTGTGTTAAAACAAACATAGTACTGACTAGTTAAAGTTTGTGGGGGGAGGACTTTCCAAATCCGAGTCTGTATCTGAATCGAAGGTTTAAGGATAGAGGGTGTCGTTTGTTGTGCAGATTGTAAAGCCCTTTTAGGCAAATTTATGACTTTGGGCTACACAAATAAAATTGTCTTCACATATGTTTACATATAATGTAGGATAAACAAAGTAGGTGTGCCAACTGACAAACAATTCTTTCTTTATGAAGGTCTTCCAACCACACAGCAGCTTTTAGGCATGTTTCTGTTGTTTGCCAGCAGACCGAAGTGACAAAGAGACACCTTCACACAATACAAAGTCAATGAAGAGCGTTGAATTGTTTTCCCCTCCGGTGTGGGTGGGGCTTAATTGCGCTCTGTCTCTATTGTGCAAGATTTCTGGTTCCTCCTCAGTTAGCAAAGTTGTCGGTCCTACGCACCTGTCTGTCTTTAAGACTGTGCGTCGTGCAAGAAAACAGTTGAGCTGCAACAGTGAAAGCATTGTATCTTTCCACCAGGAAATGGCTTGATCTGCTTTTGCAGCGTTAGTCAGTTGTAGTTGTTGTTGTCATGGTGACATAACATTTCTGTTTGTCTGGGTAAGGTGGCGTTGGCGGTTTCGTTTTGGCAAGGTGCTCTCTGTAGTTGGTTGGGTGTGTGTGTGTGTGTGTGTGTGTGTGTGTGTGTGAAAAAGAGGAGGTGTGTCCCTGGCTGTGTGTGTGTTTATGTCTATGCAGGTGTGCGTTCGTAGCTCTGACAGGCTTGTGGCTCACTGTTTGGCTAACCCCTCCTACGCATGTTGCTCCAACACTGGCCTTTCTCAACCCACAGCCCACTTGATATGGCCATGAATGAACACATTCTCTCTCTCTCGGTCTCTCTCTGTGTGTGTGTGTCTCTCTCTCTCTCTCTCTCTCTCTCTCTCTTTGTCTCTTTACAAGAACTCACCTTGACCTCTAAGCATTTATCAGTTCTCCTGCCTACCACTGTACACACACACACACACACACACTGCATTCAGGCCATGAATCGAATCGCTGTTGTGTCACATTTCCCTGTAAACTCTAACCACTAAGTGATTTTTCAGTTCCTACTTAACACGATAGCATAACCACACATTCACTTGTTTAATTAGACATGCAACGTGTACAAAAACATGCTTTAATTGACCCGCCCACAGTTTACATTCAAATGTATTAACAAATCTGAATGCATTGTTAATTCTGCACATCCGATCAAAATCATTTTTAATTTTGTATTGAATATTTTTACATTATTTAGGCCTATTGGGGGAAACACATCTAGAGAACATAGTACATGAATTACCTGAGTGTTTTAGAGATACTTAGTATATGTACTTTTATGTTGCAATATTGATATACAGTATATCAAAATATAGTACACCACTTTTAGATAAAGTACCTACACAGGAATGTCTGTTTTTGCCTAATCAAATGGATCAAATATGTGACAATTTAAGTTATTTGGTCACATTGATGCAGCGTGAATCCAATAATGCCATAAAGCTGTTCAGAGATTTTCCCTCATTTGTCTCATACAACCGGAAATATTAAAGGTTTCGCTATCACAGTATACATGGTATGACAAAATCTCTGACGGCTGACATATTTTTAGTGTATATAAATAATAATTTTCCAAACAAAAGTTACAAAGGGCTGTTATGGAACTGTATTCATAACTCTGAGTCTATGAAAGAACTCCTGATGAAATCTAAAATGCACCTTAGTTTCTCAATGCTTTTTTTCCTACAGGGACTATCGGACACACTTTTTCCATTTGACTTGTACTTACGGCTCTTCGACTCTGTACTCACCTAGCAGTGGACAATGGTGAATGTTGGGTTCTTTGATGTGTGTTTGTGTTTGTGTGTGTGTGTTTGGGTGTTCCCTGGTAGCGGCTCTGGGTCTGCGGCCTTCAGAGGACTGAATACAAGAGCCGTGTGTTATTTGGGTGTTTTGGGTGTGTATGCGTGCAGGGGAAGTGGTGTGGGGTGTAACGGGTCGGGAGTAAATTGGTCACCCGTTCCGATGCATTTTTTCCCCGTTCATGGATTTCAAAATCAAGGATTGGCTTAAACCTTTAATTTCAGATTAGTTCAGTTACATTTTTAGACCTGGAGGGGTTTACATCATGGCAGCTAGAGGAGCGTTTTTCTCTGAGTGTGTCACTGAACCCAACACTAGTCTGAAAAACTATTTCCAGAGGCAAAATTTGGCCAAACTTCAGAGAAAGCTCAAATCGAAAATGCTGTTTTGCAATGCATGTTAAACACTGAATTATTCCCCCCTGATTTCATCACCTAAAGTAAATGTTTTAGTGTGGCCTGGGGGAAGTGGACCTCAGCATTTCACAGAACACCCCCCATTTTAATAAAAATACTCAAAATTATTTAGTTAAAAACCTTTTTAATTGCTTCATTCAGTTCAGTATCATTCATTATCAGTGTCGCATTCCCAGTAGCCTCAGGATTTATTTCAAGAGAGAGCTTTACTAGTAAATATTGTAAATATTTCATGCTTTGTCAACAGTCTCCCATATCATATCATATATCATAGTTCAAGTCATTTTTATAATAAAATGTAGCAAAGTTAGTTGTCAGTGAGAAAAGACATGTGCAGAACTCCTGTATTGTGCTTTACCTGTGGCTGATACTTTATATTTCTTTGCCTCCCTCGCTCTCTCTCTCTCTCTTCCCTCTTTCTGCTTGATGTTATTTTTCTCTGGGAAAGTTCACAGTGTCCAAACCCTAATCTGGCTTTATGTCTGGCTCTGCTCAGCGGGGGCTCAGGATGCCAAAGAGGTAGCCTACCAGTTCAAAGTATAGCACATAATGTTTGCTAATTGTCTTGTTTTCTTCCTCCCTTCCTCCCTTTCTCTCTCTCTCTCTCTCTCTCTCTCTCTCTCTCTCTCTCTCTCTATCTCTATCTATAGCAGGGTGTGTTTGGGGCGCAGTGCTCTAACCCAGCCATGAGCATCATCGGGGCTGAGGATGAGGATTTCGAGAATGATCTGACTGAGGTGAGTGAATAAAAGAGTGGCACTCGACAGCTGAACGTAATTTTACCATCACCTCTCGGCTTCATTGTTTTGTGGTCCTCATTTCTCTTTCCTGTTGTCTCTTTTTGTGTGTTCTCTCTCTCTCTCAGGTGGTGTATGACCATTGCTCACACTTCAACCATATAGACGTGTTGAGGGAGCATCCGACCCACCTGCTGGTCTTTTTGCAACATGTCATTCTACAGTTTGACCCTGCTGCCCTGGTGAGAGAACTACAACTCCTATAATGCAACACCCTGTCTACACAGGATGCATTTCAGCCACATTTGTCAGCCTTTAGCCTTAGTCTGATGGAACAGATATGCGTCTATTTTAATCAATACAGCTGTCTACACAGGCTATATAATGACATGCATGTCGCTTGTGAGCTGAATTGTCTTTTTAGGTTTCAAGGTTGCTTTCACTACACAGTCTGTGTCGACATGGTATGTGTGTGTTGTTTAGGTCAAATTAGCCTGGAAAGTCTGTTCTTTTTATATATTAAACATTTCATCAGTTCATGAGGACATCCATCAATTGATAATAGAAATAATCATTAGTTGCAGCCAAATTATGTATACATTTGGACAGAAAGATACCTGATACATTTATAAAGGTCAGTATTAGTCAGTATACAGTAGTTGCCCATACTGATCTTATTGCATTTTGCCTGTATTTGTTAGTGTTAGTACAAATGCAGACAGGAAATGAGGAGAGAGAGAGAGGAGGGGTGTGACGTGCACAAAGGTCCCGGTTGGAATTGAACCAGGAACTTTGCGGTTAAATGGTATTCGTAGAAGTCCACGTGGAAGTTGAAAGAACTGCACGATTGTGGCTAAATTAGTAATTAAAATTAATTAGCTCAGTATTGAGATCTTAATTATTTGATTGTTGATGATTGTTTATCCAACTTTAGAAACAGAATATAATTTCATTGCACTTGAACATAAAGGACAATTCCTTTTATTATTACAACCTGGGTCTTATTTTTTGTTGTTTTGGCCGTCATCGCCGTTGGTTGTGATAACATTTTGTTCCTCAAACTGAGATGTGTGGCAGCTCCACCTTAAATTTAAGCAAGACTAGCAGTCAGACAGGTTGTAAAGGAAGTCCTAGTTCAGCAATATAAACTAAAGCAGCTAAAAGTAGAACAAGTAGTTAATGTTACACTGCAGGTAGTGACAAAGCTTTGCCTACAGCCAGTCAAGTTTGGAACACTGAGATAATCAGTGTCCTCAAAACAAATGATCAGACAGATAGTTTACCTGTAAATAGAGAGCGCTTGATTCGATGTGAAAGAGAAGCCACTCTAAACACAAAGAGTCAGTATTGCACCTAATAGATCGAAGCCAAATTATGTGTGTGGATTAAAAGACTTAACCCCCTTTTCTGTGTGTATGTATGTGTGTCTGGCTACATGTGTCAGTGCTAATATAAAGCATGCCTGTCCTTTCCCCTTTGTTGTGCATGCAGACACCGTGACCCACCCAGGTACTGTTACACCTCCCGCAGTCATGACACCGTCCCTCACTCACCCTCTGCTTTGTTGCCCCTTTACCTCATGGAGGTCCATGCAGAGAATAGAAGTCCGTCAGAACATCAGAGGTGTAGAGTGTTTATAGAAAAGCACGTTAATTCATTACAGTTTAAAATAAAAAAACAGTATCATTGTTGTTGAATCTGTGGGATAGTGTTGTGTGTGCCCACTATCCCACATAGAAGACAGTTATTATGGTGTTTGAATTATTGAGATTGAGGTTTATGGCTGAAATGACAATGACTATTATTTTATGACATGTTGTCATTATGATTAAAATACCCAATTAGTCACAGTGATTTGATGCAACAGCACGGCACTTTGTTCATTTTATGTCAGCATCTTGACTTTGAAGTACATCAGGTGAAGGTGAAGTTTTTTTTTTTTAATATGTATTATGATATGCCAGTATATCATATGAGACATGGGACATTAAAGGCTATTGAAACTCCTCAGCACTCACCAATCTTTTGTCTGTCTCTCCTCTCTCAGCTGTGTTACCTCCATGCTGACCTCTTCAGGAACCTCAGTGCCAAAGAGACCAAGAAGCAATTTGTGGAGTTCTACAACACTTTCTTGGACAAGGGTGCCGTAAGTAGCGCACTACACTGCACTTCCTGTAAGAGATTGTCCGTATGCCAGTTTTAAGTGGATGGAGTGTAGTGTGTGATGTGTGCAAACAAAAACACAAAACCTCGCCTGCTACCACCAAGTAGCAGGCAGAGAGGTAGGGACATCAAACTGATTACATGCACACATGCAGTATTTAATTCTCATGCAACTCATCTAGCTGCATGAGAAGTTTATGAACATTATTACTGTATATGACTTTATACATGCACTCTAACAGAGCAAGCAATATGTAGTAATCACTTTTTCTTCACGGAAGCACAGTTAGTCTGATGACCTTACAAGATCTGATTCCGTTTTCCTAGAGTGCATTTGGACTCAGTGTCCTTTCAGTTTGTCTTGCGTTTGGGGAAGGAAGTCACGGCTCTTTTTCGGGTCGGGTGCAACTTTTTGGATCTGTGAAGACCTCCATTGCACTGTTTGGACTCTGTACCAGTATTGTGATTACCTTAGCAGATGTTGCAGATGCTATATTACTTGAATTATCAAATTTATGTTTGCGTGGTCTTGTGGTTTGAAACACTTCCAATAGTCCTATAATGATAGACTTTAGGATTAAATCTTTAGACTCTCAATGGTCGCTCTCTTTCTTTGTATTTTCTATTCTTGTGATTCTTTAGAGTTGTGTTAGTTAGTCTCTAATTCTTGCTCTTTCAGTCTTTGGTGGTGTGAATTATATAAAAATCAATTTAGAAAAACAAAGCAGCCTTTGCAATATTGATATTATATCTTTACTCATTGTATCAATAGGAATTTGATATACTGTGCAGCTGTAGTCTGTGTGCGGATGTGCGTCGGCTCTGTTTGCTCTGTCTATCCTCTGTGTCTGTGTCCCATCCTTCAGTTTCTGTCTGTCTTTTTTCATGATCACTCCTCCCTGCACACCTGGCCTCTGTCACTTCTCCGTTATATTTCCTCCTCAAAGCTCATGCACTGTACATGTCTGTCACTCGCTTCCCTGTCTGTCTGACCCCACAGCTTCCTGTCAGGATCGTGGGAAAGCGCTTTCGGACAAACCATCCTCTCTCAGCTTCTCTTTTTTTAAAACCCTGTCTCTTTTGTAAACCCACTGACTTAAAGTTGGCCCGTGTGGTTGTTCATGTCAGTGACAGAGCTATGTATCTCCCATTTGGAATATGTGTTTTTTCTCTCTCTGCAGAGATTATTATTTATAATGTTTAAATGACCCCTTGTGGTGATATGTAGCTACTGCACACTTGGATTCTTATCAATTGATACCACACAGTTTTTCCTTGGGTGAACACATAACAAAGAAACAATTAATCATATCCCTTCAGTTGCCATTTTATTAGGTACACCTGGCTAAAACAAATGCAACTTACATTTTAGAGAGTGTTGATTCAACTTTATGCTGTAGTTTGTGGTGCTGTTGAACTGTATTGCATTACATAGAGAAGTGTTTCTGTTATTTAGCCAACCCTTATTGATTTAAACGGGATGGACAAAATAATAAAAACACCTGTCTGTATAACAGTTCAACAGCAGCACAAACTGCAGCCTCCAAAATGACCATGCAGTTGAATCAACACCTCTCCAAAAACAAAAACCATTATATCCTTCAATAAGGTTTATTTCAGGACTGTTATATTAGACTGTATTGGTTTTAGCTAGGTGCACCTAATAAACTGGGAACTGAGTGTAGATCAAAGCAAAAAAAGATTCAGTCCTCAGTTATAAATGCTTTACATCTTATATTTACTGTAAATAAAATATTCTTATTTTGGTCTCTGTACCTATTTTGTCTTTTGCTCCACAATATAGATTCTCAGAGTGGCAATACCAGCTAATATATCCTATGAATTGGGTAAGTTATTTTCCTGTGTTATATTTATCAAAAGTCATTCTATGTTCTTTGCCATATACACACACAGACCTCAGACCCACTCTGTGTCTTCTTCCCTGTATCACCACTTCTCATTCACTCTCTTCTCCTGCCCCCGTTCCCTAAGACCGAACCCGTCCAGATCTGCTCTCTGAGGACACCCAAAGGCGTTATGCACATGAGGTTCAGGCCCTGCAGTCTGGTGAAGTGGCCAAACAGCTCGAAGACTTCAAGTGAGAATCCCCCATTTTGAACTCTACTCAGCCAGTCAAGCACAGTCTTTATTATACCCCAAATATGTATTTTTTAAATCCACAATATTTGTCTCAGGTCATGATCACAGCAGCACTCTGCTTTGGGGACTAATGGTTGACATGTGTTGAGGGACCTTATGCTCTTAGGTTTGATCGTGATATGAGTACACTGTAAAGTCACTCAGGAAGGTCTCTGCCGTATATACTGTACTCAGGCCTAAACCACCATTTTCATTTTGCAATAGTTTCTAGATTGATTTCCTACCATAAAGGCAGCACTGGGCTTTAACTCATGCTGGTCAATATGAAAATGAGTTTGTAGGTTTGAAACTTGCTTTAGATGAGTAATTTATCCCAGAGGAAGCAATCTTTCTAGTGTTCACATTTGTTATCATTTTCCTATAATATTAACATTAAAATGCATTGCTTACCTTAAGTATGTGTGTTAGAAGTTTAAATTTCTTCCGAACTGCAGTAAGAACCTGCAGCTTCTCACCTAACCTGTTCACTGTGTGCAAGAAAAGTGCCCAAATTTAGATTTAGACAACTTTTAACATAAAAATTGTTAAAATGTAACTACACTACATGTACACTAAGCTGGTGCAGTGACGGTTTACTCAATACTTACTATGGCTCCTTCATAATTAAAGCCATATATACATGTCTTTGTTGGAAGGCTTTTACTGTGACTAGCAGAAGCATGAACACAAGAAAAGGTCATCTTGATCTCTCTCTTTCTCACTTTCTTTTTAATAGCATTTTGTCTCTGTGATGCTTATGCTTCTTAGGTTACTTTTTTACCTGAACAAAAGAACGTTTAGATAGGCTGCCTTGGATTGAGATGCACAGGAAAATGACCTGATCTGATAGTGAGCTGCCAAAAAGCAGTGCATTCAGGAGCAATGTTTTCAGTAAATCAAACCTAAGAAGACACAAAATAACCAAATATGGACATCATGGAGAGGATAATGAGAATTAGGTTGTTTTGTGAATTAAAAAAGGTTTCTGTTCAGCAGCCACTCTCTTAGAACCATTATGAAGAGCCATATTTGAGGCAGTACTGCACTGAGCTCTTCATCTACATTATGTGTCTGCTCACAGAACCGGGAAAACATTCAGCATACTGTATCAATGCTTTTGTTTTCATTATTAATCTTGCCAAACTCCTGCCTCCTTCTGCTTTGTCTTGCGCAGGCAGAAGAGGATGATGGGTATGACACCCAACGAGGCTGAGCTCATTGACGTGGAGAACCACTATCCCACCGACCGCATCCCAATGGAGATGAAGGAGAAGTCTGTAGCTGAGAACCTGCTGGACAAGATGTCTGAGATAAAGTGAGCGTTTTTCTTCTCCACTGCTTCTTACAACACCAAAAATAAGCATTAAAATGTTCCGTTTAGGAGGAGCTGTTGTTGACCCTGGAAGTATTATTGTCTACCTACTACAGAATAGCAATGAGCAAGGACTTATTTTGGGTGCTCATACTTCAGGGTTGTATGAGCACCCAAAATAGACATTGTTAGGTTACTGGCACTTCAAAAGCTTGGATGGACATGAAACTCACCCAGTTGAATCCTCAGTACAAAACATGAGCAACTGCTTTAGAAAATATCTGGTTCTTTGATTAAAAAATCAAAGATTTACAAGTCTGTACACAATCTACACAATCACATAAGGAGAGAGGTCAACTGTGGCTCCCAAGGAGCATTTTGGTTTTATATGCTACAAACAGCGGTCTGAAGCAAATAAGGTTTCACGTTCTGTTCCCACTTTCAATGACAAAGTGTTTTAAATTTGATTTGCGCCTCTGACTGACCTCTCGCGACTGCAGCTTAGGCTCTTGGGTATCATAGTATTTACTGCAATTTGCCATACCAAACTGAATGAAGCTGAAATAATTAAAACTGATAGGCATTACATAAACCTATAGTATTGTCAAATTATCCAGGAGACTCCCTCAAGGTTGAGGAAGAATTAGACCTTTTTGACCAAAAAGTTCCAGGAACTATGGAACTAGAGGAAGTAAACTTGAGAACTTAAAGTCCCATTTGCATATTCCTGTTTGCATTTCCTCCGCATCTGAGGAACTGCGGAAATCAGGCAAATTAGACTGATGACTGATTAAGAAATTAAATGCAAGTTTCACACACAAGAAAAGAACAAGGATGAGGATTGAGTGAGGATATTATAAAAGAGGTACTGCGCACTTTAACATTTTTTTTTAGCTCTTAACTAACTGATATGACTGTACTGATGTTTTAAATCAGCCCTGAACCTGCGAGGCCAATGCTGACATAGAGGCGACCGGTTGGGACTTATCGACATCATGAAATTTATATTTAAATAGACTCTAATCAGTGTCAGTCTCCCCCATGTCTCCTGACCCACACACTATGTAGCCACGAGGCCACACCTCCTACAGTTGTTGTTCCCTCACTCGTTGCATTTTTTAAATGTGCTGGGAGAGAGGGTCCTAGCAGAATTTGAGGCTGTAGTTACACCTTAAAAGAAAACTTTCAATTAGAAATTGGACAGTAGGGAAAATACTTAAGTCTCCTCTCTGTTACCTGCTGCTCTACCCTTCAAGCTGAGAAGATGCTACACTTTCTACAAAGCTCCATAGTGGGTATATTCAACATAAGCTGTGCACATAACCAATCTGGTGCAAAGCATACAGAGACAAATACAGCAGGAGATGGAGAAAAGCTCACTGGACTAGAGAGCCGGAGAGGGAACAGTGATTGGAAGAAAGCACAATAGAGCAAGAAGGAAATGAAGAGGCACAGAGGAAAAGATGGAGTCAGCAGTGCCACGCTGGCAGGAAGGCTCTCCCCTGGCATTTTGCCAACCGAAGGGAGGGGTGGTGGTGGTGGTGGGGGTTACACAGCGGAAGAGAGAAGGGGAGAGAAAGGGCCAGAGGGTTACCGATGCTGGATAGCTCCTGCCCTGGACACGGTTAAAGAAAGAAAGCAAGAGATCTGGGGGAAAGTTAATCTATCCTTGACCCCGTGGCCAACTACAATGTGTTATCCTCTACAAGAAGCGAGTCAGACAGAGAGGGAGAGGAGGCCAGGGAGAGGGCAGAAGACTGTCTAACTTCATCTTGTCAGAAGAGAGAGGAAAAAAATGAACAACAAAAATGAAGGGAGATGCACTTGTCCTGTGGATATAACTACGCTGTCAGTGGAGAAGACACACAAAGCCTGCAAAGCAGTCTGTATCAAAGACATGATAATTCAGCTTTTGACTCAATCAGTTACTATCACACAGTTGGATCTCTATCTCCAATGCACAAACAATTCATTCAGTTTCACTCTATTCATTCCCCCTGACAATCATCTCTCTATTCCCCTCACTCTTACATTCTCCCACACTCTTGCACCCAGTCACCCCCATCCAATCCTCCACATTCGACCACAACACAGTGACCTCGCCCCAGTTGTTTCTTATTGGTCTCTCCGGTGATGAGAATGAGGCAACCGGACCATTTGATTGGATTATGCAGGGAAATCCCGGGGTAACCCCTCCCACCCTTTATGTTCATAGCAAAACATGAGTATCCAGTTTCCACAATCTTGCCTGCGTGTTGCATCAGACAAAAACAGGGTTAAATAGACATTTCCGCTGTGCTGGAGCATTTCCCTTTGCAGACAGCTTACTGGAGAGACAAATCAGAGCAGATAAAGTTTTAGGCAGTCTGAAGAAAATAGTTTGACTTATTTGCAGATCTTTTTAGTGTGCAAGTTGATTTTAAAATTGTTGTAGAGCGGACAGAGGTGCAGATTTTGATGCATCTTTCACTTTTTTGATCTTTTTTGTTTTTGTTTTTTTTTCTCCTTTTTTGTGCAAATTTTAGAATATGTTCAATAGCTTCTGCTCTGAACACAATAACACAACAGTCAGCTTTGAGTTGGATCAGGAAAAGCTTAGTCGCTTCAGATTCCACCGGCCCAAAACACACTTAATAATCAGTCGAGCAAGAGAAAGGAAAAATGCTACTTAAAAAGAAGAGGTGAGCTTGATGCTGCAAGATGAGTAAGTCTGTTTTTGCTTTTGTCCCTGACACCTGTCTCCTTTTTTTCAGTCCTACAATTGTCTCGGACGAGGAAAAATGGTGAGTTAATTTTCTCAATATTTGCATGAATGTTCTGTTTGAGTGGGTATTCGTGCACCTGGAGCTGATCTGATCTCTGCATGCTTTTTCCAAGCCTGGGTGTGGTCAAACCACAGGATCTTTGCATACTGGCTCAAGTGCACCAAATACTCATTAAAACATTTCTTTCAGTTGAGTTTTCTATAGAAAATGTCCCTTAGCATATCTCTTTTCACTGCACTCCATAACAGTATCTTGTAAAGTGATTGAGATGCATTCTTACATTTTCTACTTCTTGATTAATGTGTTGCACATACAGTAAATTATTAAACCTTGTCATGTACACCTTAGGTTTTTTATGCTTTTCAGTTCTGGTCCTTTGTGATTAAAGTTCTTTATGTTGCAGTCATTGTGTTCAGACAGCATGCCCTGTAAAACTGTGTGACTGGTGATGCGAGACACTTGTGCTTTTGTTGTGTGCACATCCCCAGAGGCTCCTCCCTTAGCCTTTTTTTTTTCTTCTAACTCCTCTTATTTCTCTCAACTCCTCCTTTGTCTTGTTGTGTCATTTTTTTCTCTCCTCCCTACTTTTTCAGCTCCTCCTCTTCCCTTTCTGGGTATCTTCAACTCTCCACCTCCCTGCATCTGCACGTCCTCATTTTCATCCTAACGTTCTTCCCTTGTATGCACTGTCCATTTTGTGCAAGTCTCTCAGTATTATCATCAGTGATACCAGAAACTATGCAAAACAACCTTTAATGTGAAATATACTAAGAACAGATGCATCTGTAAGAAAAAAGATTCATTTTGCTCAAGCATTACCATGAATTTGAATAAGATACATTTATTTAAATAAAACAAAAAACTCATTCTAGACAGAATGTTAACATATAAGTATTGGATATTAATAATGAACACCTTTCTCTAACTTCTCCTGTAGCCAATCCATCTTTTCAGCAGTGGCCTTCTACATGAAGCACCTTGGAGTTAAAACCAGGGCAGTTGACAGTAAGAAGTCCAGAGGAGGCTTCTTCAGGAGACAGCTGGTAAAGGTAAGCTACCATCACCTATGTAGAAGGATAACACCCCTTCTTGTTAGGGAAACCAAATAAACAAATAAATCAGTAATCAGACAGGTCAATAGATATACTGCAATGTCCTAATTGAACCTTTCTGGGGTAGCATTTGTCTTTTTCCAGCCCTTAGATTTGGCTTTGTTTTTGTTTGGCCTTCTTTCTGACCCCCTACCTGTGTTACCTTTTCAGAATAAGAAGGATGAATCCACAAAGGGCAAGCCCAGAGGGGTGTTTCCTGGCATCCCCAGCTGGATTGCAGGCACCAGTATGTATCTGCTTTTGTGTCTTAGCAAACACCATATATGAACCCTATTCTAATGACATGTGAAAGCATTTACAATCTCTAATTTTACATATTATATTAATATTTGTAATTATGTATTATAGTGACATTTAAAAGAATGATATGTGTTATCTTTAAATATTGATGCCCATGAATGGTCTGGATATGAGAACATGTTGTCCTGCCCTTCTTTCCTGTTACAGCTGAGGTCAAACCTAAAACGGAGGCTGAAGGTACTAGTCCAGAGTTCCCACCCCTGCCTTTTATCTGTAGAATGGTCACATAGCAACTAATCAACCCATATGCATGTCTGCATGTCCCAAATCAAACTGGGAGGGGATGTGGGTGGTGTATTGTTTAGTTAATTCTGTTGTTCAGGGTGGTTGTTTGAAGAATTAGTGGTACTGTATATGTTGTTATTACCAGAAAACCTCACACGTTGCACACTCATCTCGGCTGCAGGGTTGTGAGTGTTTTCTTGTACCAAACTAACCCTCTCATTTACTACAGAGCTGATACAGATACTGATACTGATTGCACCATACTCATCCTGTCTGTCTGTTTGTCTGTCTCACAAAGTCTCTGTCCCTTTTTCACTGACTGAAGTGCTTTTGGGTCATGTTTTTCTGCATTGGCTTTGTCTGTAGTTCAGCTCTGTTAAACTTGTTGCACTCTCCCCCCTCTTCAGCGGAGAAGGAGAAAGTGAATCCGGAGCGTAAGGGTCTGGCTCCCGGCAGGGGCTCCTTGACCGACCTTGCAGTCCCTTCCCTCCCCAGCAAGAAGTCTGCTTCCAGTGGAGGCTCCGCCTCCCTGCCGGGGTTAGAGATCAGTGATGGTTCAGGCAACAACATCAGCACCACCAATCACCCAGAGTCTTTACACACCGATGGTATGCCGACTCATAGACAACTAGACTGTGTTGTATGGAGTCTGGAGTGTGCCATTATAATCAGATGATAAATTGATGAACAAAACAAGAGTACAGCCATGCTAACGGCTCTGTGAGGCTGTACTGAGGCACACTGGTGCTTTGAGCTAAATGCTAATGTCAGCATGCTAACATGCTCACAATGGCAATGCTGACATTTTGATATATAGGTATAATGTTTACCACGTTCACCGTCTTAGTTTAGCTTGTTGGCATGCTAACATTTGCTAAATATGGTAAACACATGACGCTAGATGAAAAGTCACCAAAGTTATTAATATTCATTACATGAATCTCTGCACCAAATCTCGAGGCAATCCGTCCAATAGTTGTTGAGACATATTATCCAAAAACAAAAATGTCAACTTCATAGTGGCACTAGAGGAAAAGCCAGGGGGATCACCAAAGTCTGTAGGGTTCATCCTCAGGAGACATGAATGTTTGCACAGAATTGTATACAGTCCATCCAATAGTTATTTAGACATTTCAGTCTGGACCAAAATGGTGGATCGACTGACAGTGCTATTCCTAGAGCCACGCCTCTAGTGAGGCTATAAATACAAAATAATAGACAAAGGCATCAGTTATATTTAAGGGTTCTGGGTTTGCATCCGTCTGTGGACCTTTTTGTGTGTCATTCCCATCTCTATCTATCCCCTTATTTCCTGTCATCTCCCTACTGTCCTTTTGATTTTAAAGGCATAAAATGTCCAAAGAAATCCTTTAAAAGCCTCTTCAAAATCAGTGGTGCAATTCCATCATTAATTCATCATTTAAACACAGATTAAGAAAATAGGACTATTGGCAAATTCAATGATCTTTATGATCTTCTTAGTATTACACATAATTGAATGTAATATTGCATAATCAATCAGTAATTGCTTTTATAAATGTATTCGTTTATTAATTGCTTACAGTTGAACACTAGAAAAAGTCCATGATTAGTCCAGTGGCACATAAGACTCCACTGTTTAGCTGTTCCACTGATGTAACAAACCTTTAATAAACATGATATATATTTGGGCAGTATAAATTATTGTTGAAGAGATATACATTTGTTAATTTACTGGATAAAAGCAACAACTAATTATCTTTCAACAGAATAAATACGTAACCCCTCATGTGTCCTCTCACCCCCTTTTCTAATCTTCCAGGCCTCTCAAGCAATCGCTTAGAGCCTCCGACACTGTCAGATGGGGGGGATGTGTCCCCTGTCGGGCTGGGAGGAGGGCTGACCGTCGGGGAGCCCCTCTCACCTAGTGACATTCCCACAGAGGAAAATGTGGAGAAAGACAGGTGAGGAGGATGGAGGTGGTAATAAAATACGATAGCTTCCAGGGAGTGAGATTATAACTGCAGTGTAGTGACTCAATAAGAGAGTATAAGAAATGACTGGATTAGAGATTGTAATTATATTATAATTAGACTGTATGGGAGGTGTTCAGTGTAAAGACTATAGATCCAACGACCAGGGGAAAGGGGGATGTGAAACGTGTCTGAAGTGCTCAGGCTGAGGGAGCGTGGTAAAACTCCCCCAGCTGTCTGTCCCTGCCGTGTGCAAGCTTTTGTCATGCTGCCCGTTGCTCGCTAGCTAATAGAGCCTGCAGTTTTGAGAAGGACCCTCACCAGGTGAACTCCGAACCAGTCTTCCCTTCCAGCCCTTTGCCTTCCCTCTCCCTCATGTCCTTTCTCCTTTTTCTTCTCACAATGGCAACGTGTGCTCTCTTCCTAATATCCTTCTTTCCCATTTGGGTTCTTTTATGTTTGTCCTGTTGTGCATCTCCTAATGTTTACAACAGAGCTTCATTGCAGTTTTTGTTGCATATAGGCATTGTCTGTGCAGTTCTGACTATCTTGTTTTTCTATTGGATTCAGGTACATGTAGGCCAACTGGTGATTTCTTCTAGGCTGAGGCATTTGTAATTGTTACGGTTATATGGCACTGATTATAGATGGGCCTTTCTATGCTGCAAGTTTCTACCCAGTCAACAGGTTTGGCATTTAAGTCAGAAGTTTTAGCTAACATATAGAAATGGTAATATTTTGTTTTGTAAGTTTGGCTAAAGCTTTAAAAACTGTGAAGATTAACAACTATATAAAGTAGCTAATCTTCACACTCTGCTGCTATTTAGTTAATAGTCAAAAGTGAACATTAAGTTTAATTTTATATTTTAGTTTTTGTTGCTCGCCCCGTGTGCTTTTCAAGGTGTCTGCGTCTATTGTGGCCAGGGCCCGTCCTTTGTCCTGCTTGTCTCCACAGTGTGTGCGGTTACATGTTGTGCCAGGGGGCTTTGGCATCATATTTGGCATGCTACTCTGACAGTGGTTAAGACTTGTTTAGTATATCGTGTTGGGGTTTGCATTTGCATGTTATGGTTGCTACTGTGGCTCACAATAGTTGTATAAAGGCGGGTGTGTAACGATGTGGTGTTCCGTGTTTTTACAGACGGAAGACAAGGTGGGTGTCAGCGCCTTGACAGAGTCATGGACATGCTTCAGGCCTTATACTGATCACACAACACACACATACAAACACTTGTACGCATACACACCTCACATTGAGCCCTGCGCTCCTGATACATAAACGGCAAACACACTATATGGCTAAGTATCATGTACCTGCTTGTGAAGGAATTAGAATAAGCTTGATTGTTGAGATCAGTTGGATTATTTTTAGTGGATGTGAATGCACGTTGTGTGGATTTGGAGAACTGTGGAGATAAATGACCATTAAAGTTGCCTAACTGAAAACAGACATTATGTAGAAGCAATGCATGGCTACTTTCTTAAAATACTGTTTCCTTACTAGTTGGCTCCCAGTAACTTATAGAAATGAAAAAAGTGTTGGCATTTTCAGTGCTACCATGTCAACAGTATATGAAGCATACTCCATACGTTTCATTGTCTAACCAGTGTATGCATGTCATATGTCATGCATATTCACTTTGCACAGTCACTAATTTCCTCTCTTTCTCTATCTGTGATCTTTTTCCTTTTTGAACAACTCCCTTTTTTGTATAAATCCTCTTTACCCTCATAATGAACACAAATGTCTCTGCACACTGACTGCATGTGACTTTTGGTATCTTTTCTTTCCATTCTGTGGCATCTCTTTATTTCCTCCTTCCATACTTTTGTTCTTGTTTTCTCCTTCTCCTCCCTGTGGCCTCTTCCTTTTTTCTTATCCATCTGTCCTGTCTCGCATTTGTTTCCAACTTCTTTTTCTATCCCAATTCCTCCTTCTCTCTATTCTGTCCCTATATTTTCTCATCCCTCCCCCATCCTCTCCCACCTTCCCTCCCTACAGTAGGAAAGTGGCGCGTAGCGAGAGTGCCCGCGTGGACCGGCACTCCTCTCGGCGCCGTGGCTCTTCCCGGGCCAAACAGTCTCGCTCCCGTAGTGATGTGGACCTCCAGCCGCCGTCTAACTCGACAACACCTGCCCCGCTCACCCCCCAGCACCTCCATCCGTAAGATGGACAACCCCCTCTTAATGCCTGTCTGATTGGAGAGGTGCACAGCAGGGACAGACAGGCTGCCAAACACTGACAGATAAAACAGGATGAGTGCAGCAGTCCTGAAATAATCAGAAAGCAGTTAAACAAAATAATTGGTAATAATGAGAATATTGATGGGTCAAATCCAGCTGGCTCATTCAGAACTATTAGGTAGATCACTTTGAAAGTATGTTTCAATTAATCTTTGTGTAAGCAAATGTTTTTTAAAGGGCAATTGTGTATTGTCTCCTGTAGACACAAACTAAATGAATCAATCTGACTGACAGGTTTACTGACTCATTATTAACTGTCAGACAGGGCTGTCTCTAATAGTTGTAGGGAGTCACTAACAATTAAACAGCACTCTTATTTTCAGTGACAGGTCAGACATTTAGCTCTTTAAGGGAATGATTATTGAGTTACGTCAATGTTGACCATTGGGTAAGCATTAGGTGCCAGCCCGTTTTCTTAGTTTGCTGTTAGTTGACTATAAATCCACAACAGTGGAAAAGTTGTACTGTACAGTAAAGTGTCCTGAGTAAGCAAACAGGGGTCAAGGTCATTAAAAGATTTTGATACATTTCTCTGTTTGTATATTTTCTTGAGCAATCCTTACAATGACAGCTGCTGTCATCATGGATGTCCAGTGGAGAGTGGCTTTGTGCAAATAAAGCCTAAGAGTGGTAGAACAACAAGGCTAGAAGAAGAAGAAAAATTTAAACACTTAAAATTGTAGTGGTGTGGATTAAAGTTCATTCGATACAATAATGAAAAGTCCATCATGTGATGGTTACTGTGCAACAGAAAACTGCCATGGCTTTTGTGCTTCCCCATTTTAATCATCATTTTTACTTTAAAGCACTTTAAGTTGTAGTTGAAAAGCTTCAGTTTGATTTAACCTAAATCATGACCTCTTATTTGTCATTGTAAGCTATCAGTAGCTAGTCAGCTGGATGATTTTGCAAAAACAATCTTAACATGTATCTACTAGATGCTATTAATGTGAGGCTCTGCTTGATACCGTAGCTAAGCTAAAGGAATAACAGGACATTGATAGATAGCTTATCTACTAAATACTCTGGCTAGCTATTTAACATCCTTCCATTATCTGATGTTAAGACATCCCTGGTGTACATTTAGAAATACAAGCTGTTCACAGCAACTGTTGTTCCACAGCCAACAACCTCCACTTGTGCCACCAGACCAGAGTGTGTGTCACATCACTCCATAGCCACCTGGGTCATACTTGAATTAAGTTGTAGTAACCAGTCTAAATTAATCCTTCTCCCGCTTCCTTCGTTCCTCAGTTTGGATGGACCAATTGTATTTCCTGAAGTGCCTGGCCACTCCCCCACCAGCCCCTCCCCACAGCTGGAGGAGATGGAGCCACGCCTCCTGGAGTTCGAGCAGGACCCGCCCAACTGGAGGGAGCAGGCCTCCCCTGAAGCCCTGTCCAGTCTCGGCAAGAAGGAGACCAAGAGGCAGGAGGTCATCAATGGTGAGGAGAAGAGCGATGAAGCAGCACATGATGAGAAGGAAACAGATGTGCAGATAAAATGAGGTTGCAGTATAGGCTATCCCTTTTGAAGATCTTTTTTACATCTTTTATTCTGTGTCTACTCCCTCTCCCCTCTCAGAGTTGTTTGCAACCGAGCATGCCCATGTGCGGATGCTAAGTGTCCTTCAGATGGTTTTCTCCAAGCCTTTAGAGAGAGAGGAGCTCCTGACCTCCACTGAGCTGTCCGCCATCTTCCCCAACCTTGATGAGATCATTGAAATGCACTGTGAGTGTTTCTACAAAGGGGCCTTTTTTCTTACTTATGTTTGCGTCCCCCCAGAGTCAGACACATGATCTGGGAAGCTAATGCTCTCCTTCCACATAACAAGCATTATGCAGTGAATCTAAATTTGTACTCTGTTTGGGTAAATAGTGTGAAGCTGCTTGTTGTGTATTTGTTGCCAGTGATAAAGGTAACTGCATGTACTGCATCACCCTTCATTAGTGCTTTTGTGACTGTTGGTCAATGACTGTTGTATAAAGAACAGTGGTGTATAAAGTACCTGAAAGCCACACTGGAGTAAAAGTACAAGTATCTCATCAGAAAATGACTTTGGTAGAAGTTAAAGTCACCTGTTGTAATATTACTTGAGTAAAAGTTTTAAAGTATCTGCTATTTACTGTACTTAAGTATCAAAAGTAATTTTCTGATAAAATAAATGTACTTAAGTATTGAAAGTAAAAATACAAGTAAATGCTGTTAATAAAAAAGTAAGCAGTCAGAATTTTGTGAATTATGACGTTTATTCTTTTAAGTACACCACCTTAAAAATGGAGCGTACATTACACTTGAACCTCACTGTTCTTGAACTTGCACTTCACTTGAAATTCACAACTTAAAGAATTTAAAGAACAAAATCCTTTGTTTTTCCTTCCCTCCCATTCCTTTATTCGTCCTTTATTCGTCCGAAATTGAAACTTAACCACGCTTTGAGAGCACTTGTTTGCACTTGCGCATTAACATGATTAACCAGCGATATAACTTGCAAGCTAGCTTGCCAAACGTGCTTGCTTGCAGTCTGTGTTCCAACATCATTAGGCTACCAAATTTCTTCCGATTTTATTTTGTAGTAACAATGTAACAAAGATGCTTACGGGAAATGCATCGGAGTAAAAGTACACATTTTATTTAGAAAATGTAGTGGAGTAAAAGTGAAAGTTGACAGAAATATAAAAACTCAAGTAAAGTACTGATACTTCCAAAAAATACTTAAGTACTGTAACGAAGTATTATTACTTCGTTACATTACACCACTGATAAAGAAGAGCTGCTCACTGTATTTTAAAAATTGTTTATTTGTTTGTCTCTGGCTGCGAATCCAGATCACTTCTACGAGAACCTGAAGAAACTGCGTTTGGATGACAACTTCATAGTCAAATCCATCAGCACCACAGTGCTCAGCATAGTGAGTCATCATAATCTTTCTCTTCATATCCTCCAGTATTTGTTGCTTTTTTGGAAAACTCCAACTGTTATCTGCTGACAGTTAAGTTGAACATAATTGTGCCAAAATTAGATTTTGTTGGTTTAACAAATGCTGAAAGCTATTTATCTATGAAAGTAAAATATTGGCTATAAGAGCTACACTATTTTATTAGTTTACTCTCTCAGCTCTTTCTCCATCTGCCCATCTCTTTATTCCTCTCATTCTTTATTTCTGTCTAGCACAACACAGTGTCGTTTTGTGTGTGTGTTTGCGTGTTTGTTCTAGTTTGGAGGTACAGAGGGGGATTGGTTCCAGAAATTGACAGCCCGGTTCTGCAGTCACCAGTCGTGGGCCTTGGAACAGATCAAGAGCAGGCAGAGGAGAGAGCCACGCTTCAACTCCTTCATACAGGTACCACACACATTCACACACACACACACACACACACACAGATAAACTGACTCAAAATGAATTCTTAAAGGTTTAACAGTAAGGCGCACATGGATGCACTCACAGATGCATGGACATGCAGGAAGTCACATAAGTGTTCCCATACATGTGCTCTCATTCTGACTCTGTGTGTGTGTGTGTGTGTGTGTGTGTGTGTGTTTTAATCCCAGGAGGCAGAGAGTAAGCCCCAGTGCCGCAGACTGCAGCTCAAGGACATCATTCCCATAGAGATGCAAAGACTGACCAAATATCCGTTGCTGCTGGAGAATATTGCCAAGAGCACAGGTGTGTGTGTGTGTGTGTGTGTGTGTGTGTGTGTGTGTGTTTCATGGCTGTTTGTGGCTCACTTTTGTGTGGAAGTCGTTATGCTCCTGGCATAATTATAAGCACATTTATGAGACCATATGTTTTTACTGATGACAGGTGACTTAATTATTACTAATTATTAAAATGTGAAAAGTGATGGGCAAAATGGACAAAATCCTCTATCACATTATGTTTCATTTTATATCACAATATCAATATACTGTATATTGTGATATAATACATTTTTGGGGGAGATCTATCGGTAAATTGTTAATGGATAAAATAAACAGACAGGAATATCTGTTATGTCAGCAAATTAAATACTTGACCAATCAAGCCACTTCATTACATTATTGAAGCAAAAATCATATTTAAAAAATCCAATATTACTTTAAAGAAGTCCTGCTAATCACATTACATACATAATATTTCCCACAGTGGTCTAATACATCCACAGATATTAAAGGGATGTCAACCACAATATAAACAATATTGTTATATAATGTCATAGTATATATCATCATATTGCCCTTTATTTCCTATATATCTGGGTTGTTAAAAAGACAAAGGGAAAAGGTGGTATGGAAATTGCTGAAATTGACAGAGGATCATCCACTAATGACTCCATCTCTGGTGTTTATGTAGATTTTCCAAGCTGATACATGTGCTTGTATGTTTTATGACAGCCATATGATGATTTATGTGTTTGTGTAAATTATGAGTAAATTACATATTTTTAGGTCAAAATGCAGAAGATTATTATGCTAATGTTTTAAACTATATGTGCGATCTATATCTGAACACAGGATAAATGTGGACGATATTTGCACAACTAACTTGAGCACACCAGCAAAACACTTAGACAATCGATTACTGTCCGTAGCAGACTTTTGTGTACACTCGTGATTTATGGCTTTTGTTTGGGCTCTGCTGTGAAAGCTTTATTTTCCTCAACTCTGTGTTTTCTGTCTCTCCACAGAGGACCCAACAGAGAAGGAGAGGATCCAGCAGAGCGCAGAGTGCTGCAGAAAGATCCTCAACCATGTCAATGAGGAGGTCAAAGTGATGGAGAACCTATTGGTGAGAAACACACAATCCATCACTCAACACACTGTTATGTAGTGATTGAGCACCAATTGGAGTCTGGTAAATTCATTTTGAGACCTCTGAAGGTCTCTGCTTGTTAGACTACTTCTACTTCAGAGCTGTGCTGTCTGTCCTCTGTCTGACCCCCTAACCTTTCTCTCTGTTCCCAGAATCTGAGGGACTACCAGCGTAGATTGGACACATCAGGACTGAAACCCAGTAATGAACTTTATACTGAATATAAGGTAACATTCTTTAAACAAAGTTTGTTTGCACACACGGTTGCACTTTACAGACTTTTGCGATTTTTATTGCAGGAAATGTCCTCATTATTCTCCCGCTGTCTTGTCTAGAACATCGACCTGACTCAGAAGAAGATGCTGTATGAAGGCCCTCTGACCTGGAGAGTCACAAAGGAGAAGGCAATTGGTAAATATATGCTTGCGTGTACATTACATGCATGCAAACTGCCTGGGATTATCAGCGCCCTACTTGTTTAAATGTCTGTGAAATGTTTGTCCTTGTTCCTGCAGCAGAACATTTGCTGACCCATTTTTGAACATTTAAATCAAACAATTTATTAGGCCAGTCATGCCATGCTCACTTTAATATTTGTTACATTTTTAAAAAAGGCAGAAAAAAAATCCCACTTTGAGTTAGGGTTTATTTTGGGATATTGAGAAAATTGGTATCAGATTTTTCTGTTTTCATTTCCCTTTTTCAAATTTGTATAAAAGTATAAAAGGAAACCCAGCTGCAGTGTGGGTGCTATTTTTCTTTTTAGATCTCCGTGGCCCCTTGATTACCTTTTTTTTTTAATAACCATTTCAATTCAATAACTTAGCCTCAATTCAATTCAGTTCAACTTTATTCCTATATGGGCAATTGTATGCAGCAGTTGCCACCTGGATCAACAGATACAACACAATTGATAGGAAAAGAAAGAAAAACTAATGTTTATTACAAAACTACGAACAATCAAGGCCATAAGATTTATAAATTATGGAATTGGTATAATAATATATAATAAATAAATATAAATATCTAAAAAAAAAAACAATCTAAAGTAATGAAACCATATGCATAAAAAATGACCTATGAGGAATTAAGAAAACTTCCGTCTTTTCCTCCCTGTCTTATGCTATCTTTTCCACCTCACTGTCCTACCCCTTCTCCTCCCTGTCTCTCAGAGGTGCAGTGTGTATTGCTTGGGGACCTGCTGGTGCTCCTGCAGAGGCAGGACGACAAGATGGTCCTCAAATGCCAGAGCAAGAGTAACATCGCCGTGCAGGAGGGCAAGCAGATGCTGAGCCCCATTATCAAGCTGGACTCCGTCTTCCTACGGGAGGTGGCCACAGGTTAGCCGCGCACAGTAGTTTCACGGACAAATACGGTCACTTCCATTGTGATATCAGTATCATTCAACCTTACAATCGCTGTTTTTTCCTGTTCTGTCAGATCGAAAGGCCTTCTATGTGATATTTACCTGGGACAGCGGTGCTCAGATCTACGAACTGGTGGCTCAGTCTGTCGGGGAGAGGAAAATGTAAGTGTCAGATTGAAATACACAGACTAATCATATTTGTTATCAGAAGATAAATCATAGGATGAATTGTAATCTGATTTGTGTGTGTGTTTACAGCTGGACTGATGTGATAAAATCAGCAGTGGATGATCTGAAGAAGAGTGGAGCACCCATGAGGTTGACGCTGCCTCCTGGAGGTGGAGGAACTCCCTTCAGTCCCACCACGTATGTGTCAATGTGCGTGTGTGTGTGTGTACATGTGTGTGCTTACTCATCTGTTGAAAGAGCAAGATATAGTCATCGCCTGCCAAAGTTCACCCATCTCAAAATATCTCATTTCTTTTGTCATTTTCTCTCCATCAGGCTGACTGCCCCTTTGAGCCCGACTGAGAATGGAGGTTTGAAAAGCAGCAGTGGTGAGAGCGCAATGCTTTATCAGCTGAACACTTAATAAATAGTACAAATTTGTTATTGTTACACATTTCTGAAAGCTTGAGCCAAAGTTAAGCTTTGTTTCTGTCTGTAGATCGAGATAAGGACAGCCTGACGGATGACAAGTCTTCAGACCCCAGGCACAGGCTGATTGATTTCCTGTCAGACAAAGGCTTCGACTTGATAGGCCACTCCAACAGCGCTCAGGAGAAGGTGGCCAATAGTGCTTTGGATGAAGGTGAGTGAGGGTCTGCCTTGTACTTCTATAAATGATTTTTATATAATTGTCTTTCTTGCCTTTCCTTTCTTTCATAGCTTGCCTGTCCTTCTAATGAAACCACTGAATGTGTCTCCTGTGTTAGTCATGTCACTGAAAAGGCTGTTGATCGGCAGCATCAGTCTATCAGAAGACTCGCATCCTGATGAGGAAAACGGGGAGGAGCAATCAGAGAGGCCCAGTCGAGAAATGGATAGCTGTCAGTCGACAGGTAGGCTTTGTGTTTTTTAAAGGTACAGTTTGACATTTTGGAAAATACACTCATTCAATTTCTTGTGGAGAGGTAGATGAGAAGATTGATACCACTCTCATATCTTTAAGCTAAATATGAAGCTAGAGCCAGCAGGCCGTTTACTTTAGCTTAGCATAAGAGCATGAGATAGTTTGTTTTATCCGTAAGGGTTAAAGAAAGTAAATGTAAAAATGGCAAGTTGCGGTTTTACGGGGGGCAATATGCTAAATTGTTTCTTAGCCATGAGCAGTGACTTCTTGAAATCTTATCATCGCCGTGAGGTTAACGTTAGCAAGCACTGCTCACAACCAAAAAGTAGTCCAGCATATAACCTCTGTAAAACTGCGACTTGTTGTTTTTCCTCTTTGTCTTTTTGGACAGATAAAACAAACAAGATATAACGTGCACTTTGGATGGAGCCAGGCTAGCTGTTTCCACCCGTTTCCAGTCTTTATGCTAAGCCGTCCTAGCTGTAGCTAGCTAGCTAGCTGTAGCTTCATATTTAACAGAGAGATATGAGAGTGGTATCGATCTTCTAATTCTCTGCAAATAAGCCAATGATTTCCCAAAATGTTGAACTATTCCTTTAAACATCATGTTTCATTTCATTGTATGGCTTCTTAGCTTCCAAATATTGTTGATTGTCTTTTATAATTGCTCCAATGCTTCATGAATGGAAAACGCATGTTTTTTCCCTCTCTCCTTTACAATCAAAATAGAATTCAGTCAAAATGTGAAAAAAAAGCTTCTCTTCTCACATATTTTCTAAACGTACCATTTTCTTCTCTAACTTACCTGCATGCATTTCATATTCAAAAGGGTTATTAAACAGGAATAATGCACTTTAACATTCCCCGAAATAATGATTTGGTATAATGACAGAATCCATTTTCTTCTTGTTTATTCTAAAAGTAGGATTTTGAGACCTATTTCACCTTAAAATGACATTACAGAGAAATCCATCAATATTAGGAGTTTCATTGTGACCAGGAAGCTTTCAAATCCAAGGTTTTATTAGTGTTAAATATCAGTTTTACTGGTCAGAATTTACTGTAATTCAAAACAAAACGAACTCATGACACGTCTAAATTGAGTCTTTCCGTTCACAGAAGAAAGCCAGACCTCAGACCAGGGAGCGGAGGAGGAGAACGAAAACTTTTGTGAAAAAGAAGGTGCAGGGACGAAGGGAGAGGAGGAGAGGAGCATCAGTGCGCCCCTGGTGCTGTCCCAGGAGAGGATGGAGGAAGTGTGCAGGAGGCTCCACAGTCTGCAGGAACAGCTAAAGAGACTACAGGTGAGGTGAACAGAGAGAGAGAAAGATGAGAATACAGAGAAAAACTGTGAGCAGGGAGCAGGTGGTATGACGGAAGCAGATAAAGATGAGAGACATAACAAAAGATGGGAGCCGACTGGAAAGAGACACACAGTTGGGCATCAAGGATTTCACTGAGGATAACTTAAGTAAGGAGCAGGCTGTGGTATACTTTGGACAAATGGGGCCAAAATGGCACAAAAGAGAAACTAGAGAATAGAAAACCATTTAACCACTGCTGTTATTGCTTGGCTGAAAATTGCCTTGTGAAATTGGACTTCTCAGAAAATGGCTATTATGTCCAGCGCTTGCAATGGGATGTGTCAGAGAAGCAGTGAGGGAGATGAAGAGAGGATGTTAAGAGGAGGTTGAAGTGTGTGAGTGCGTGTGTGTGTGTGTGTGTGTGTCTGAGTGAGGGGGTGGGGATGCGAGTGTCTGTCCTCAGTTCCTAAGGTGATATTGATTTTGTGTGTTGCAGACTGTAGAAGAGGCGCACCACAGGCTGCAGGAGGCCCTTTCTAAGTTCTCACTGGAGGGGGGTAACTTCCACTAAGACCCCACCACGCCACCTGCTGGCAACTAGGTGAGAACACTGAACTAGATATTTAAAGTGTCGCTCAAGTGTGATTTAAGTTTAAGAATCTGATTAAGTATCATCATTCATCATCGAGGGCATACATTTAGTTTCAGAAGTGGGGAGACACAAGACGTTTTTCAACAAGATAATGGGATTGCTATTTCCTGCATCCATCTAGCAAAAAAAAAAATATTATTAAATTGGATATCAGGATTTCCATAATAATAAACTTTATTTCTAAAGCACTTTTCAAAACACAGTTTAGTGCTTTACATGGGGAAATCAAGTTAAAACAGTTAAACACCATAAATTAGATTCAAATCAGACCACTAAAAGTACAGAGAATGAAATAGAAGGGAGAAATAAACAAACAGAACAGATAAAACATATTAGAACAAAAAATGTAAAACATACATAATAATGTAACAATAATTGTAATGCTATGCACATTTCTGGATAATTAATGTGCTAAACCTACTCCTGATTAGTTTACTTGATAGAGACTTGATGGTCACTTTTTGCATCTTTGAACTTTAAACATCTATTGATTCAATGATTTTTCTACATGCAAAAACATGCACAGGAGGTGAAGGGACTTTTTTCCAGCCCTGAGAAGTGTTTCCAGTCTTCCTGTCAGGCTCAGGGCAAAAAGATCTGAAAATCACTTGCTGCAGCTCTAACAACTGAAGGCGACTCTGATGAGCGAATCAACATTTTTATCAGCTCTTTTGTAGTCTCATCTGCATTCTTGCGGCTGTAAAGTCAGAGGACACTGTTTCGAGAGATTTTAGTGACTAAACTGAAAATGTGAGAGAGACAAAAATAGGATTTTGAAAAGTGAGGGGGAAATGCCTGTCTCATCCCCAGTGGAAATTATGCCCTTGTTCATCATCAATCTCATTACCTTTACATGTTGTTATCTCACATTCAAACTTTCTCTCATCATTTCTTCTGTTTAGATTTTTACTGGTGCTGGTTTGGAGTGCAAGAGTGACTTTCAGAGGCTTCCCTGGAAATTCCTAAACTCAATAAGTCATGCCTGGACCCTTGTTGCATTAGAGGGCTTTATGCACAGTGCAGTGGTTCAGTGATGGAACATGGAACGTGTGTGCATGTGTATGTGTGTCTGTTTCTGTGCGTGCTTGGTAGAGAGGTATACAAAGAAAAAAGAAAAAATGGGACATCCTACTTTTGAGTGGGAGGTTGTTTTTGCAGAGCGGTGCCAAAAAAATGAAGCAATATTTTTGCTGTGAGGGAGATGCTGCCTAACAAAATGTAGAGATAGCGATCTGCTGTAACACACATACGCACACCAGAGACATGCACGCTAGAAAACAATTTACATTATTGCCAATAGCAGATGTACAGTAAAGGAGAAATCATATGTTTGCCTGCCAAGTTAGCTGTAACCAGGTGGAAGCCTTAAGGGGCCAATGTAGCGTTTGAAGATGTATTGAGATACTACTGCTGATATATAGTGTTATTTCTAGTCTATGCCAAAGTACCACAGAGGCGCACTTTTTTTCCTAATCAAAACAAGTTGAACCCACACTGTTTTTGCGAAATTAATTACTCTATTCAGTACAGTTTTTGAACAGTTGGGTTCATGTAGGCAGCCCTCATTATCTAAAAGATTGCATGCAAGAAAGTGTGTGTATGTGTGTTACAACGTTTTTAATTAAGGACATGCTTGTTTGGAGGGTTATTACTGTTATTAAGTCACATAAAAACATTTATAAATAGTGGCACTATAGGTAATCATGCTGTTAATAATGGAGATTTGTTTGTATTTACCGCTTTTATTTATTCCTCTGAGTTCTGTTGGGTCAGTGAGTTGCCTCACCTGAGTGAAAGTGTTACAGCACTGGGCCAAAGAAAAAAGCAATGTGATAAGCAAAACATAAGAAGGCAAACCTAGAATGTGTAACAAAGATCAAGGGATGAAGAGAGTGAAGAGGAAAGATGTAGGGATGGGGAGTGACTGTAGGGAGAGGTTGTTGTTGCTTTGGTTTGGTTTGAAGCCAGCGTGAACCAGACGGTCATGCGAAGATGTGTAGAAAACATGAGATTAGGATTTGCGCTCACTGTACTGAAGAAAAATGTAGACACACACACACACACACACACACACACACACGTATACACCTACAAACGCTGAGAGCCCAGTGCTACAGAAGTGCTCACGAATGTCGTTCAGTGCCAGCGTCATTTCTGCTGTGTCACCAGATGGGTTTATGAATTGTATTATATGACGTTAGATTCACATGTTATTAGCAAAAGATTCTTTTCTTCCCTGGTAGCAATATTTGTATCAAAATTGAGCTTTCTCTGTGTATTTTATTCAGCAGTTGATTGTAATTATAATTATGACGATATAATTTCTGAGTAGTGGCATAACTGTGGCCGTGCACACAGGACCAAAGACATAACAAAGCACCGTTAGATCCTCATACGAGCTGTAATTTTCTTAATGACATGCTTCATCTGTATAGTAGCATGTCACTTAATGCTGGTGCAGTGAGAGTGATGGCTCAGCAGCCGCTTTTCCCCTCCCCAAACTCCAACATGAGGCAACTTAAGTGAAGGGATTTCAAAAGCACGTAGAAGAATGAAGCATTGGTTGTCAATAAACAATACCTGGTCTTTGGTCTCTAATAAATGTGCAAGTAAATACTGAGATGAAGAATGTTAGACTGCCCTAGCTTTATGACCAAACCCAAACAGAATCTGTAGATCTTTCTTGTATACACTTCAGTGACTTTCATCAGCAAAACAGTAATGAAAAAGTTGTCTTCAGAGTCTGTTTGGATCAGTGTGTAAGTGTAAGTAAGTGTAAAAGCCAGTGTGACTGCCACAGGCTGTACTGTTCTGACCTGGATAGAGGACTGTTAACACCTCTGGTGCTAAATTGATCACATGGGACCTGCTCCGGCACCAGAAAAAGGACAAGGAAACAAGACAGTGAAGCCAGATGAGGATACAAAAGAAACGTTGACGGTTTGGAGGGAGGAAGACTGCAGTCTCATTCCAACGTTGCTCTCACCAGTACTGTAATCGTGATCACTTCCAGATATGCATTCTCAGCGTTGTTGCCACAACAACAACAAATCACCCCCTTTGACCCTACTGAAGCTCAGTATGAAATTATGCAAAGGATGATTCCATTAGTCATTTGAGTGTCACACGTTGCTAAATTATACATGTTTGTGTTTTTGAACATTACTGCCATCTCTCCTAGAAACTGTACATAGATGTTAGCTTGAAGGAAATAAATTGTAGAGAAAGCATAAATTAGGCCCCCCTCTTTGTGTTTATTAAGCTTATTAGCTACATACACCTCTTGATACACCTTTTGATAGCATGATCACCTTTTCCTACCGCACAGTTTTACCATATGATGTTGTGTATTTCATTTGATTTACTTAAACGGGTCGGGGAGGTTTTTTGTTACTTTATTTTTGGGGGTTTTTTCCATTGTTTTTCAAACAAGCTTTTGTAATTATGTACTATGCATTTGGCCATAATGGTGAGAGAGACAGGACTTGTCTGTAACTTGTCTATGCATGAATGAATTGAACAATTATGCAAATATTGTAAGTGTTTTTTGGTTTACGCGTTAAAGCGTAAACCCGCTGTGTACTGTGGCTATCCAGCTAACCAATGGGATACATTCAGATCATCTCAACCAGGGATTTTTAACTGTCAAACTGCAGTGGTCAGCAGGTGAAACCCAGTTAACACCAACTTATGGCGATGCCTTCACTCACTGGCTGAACGACTACTACAGGCACTTCTCGCTCTCTCTCCTCCAGATGCTTTATCTCATGCATTCTATATACAAACCTAGATGTATAGAAAGTGTATTTATAGAGTGGTGCCTTGTTCTGACGATCAAGTTGTTCTCTTCATAAAGGGCTCTTAAGTCTGCAAACACAATCACTGTTGCTTTGGTTGGGCTGTCTTTCATGGAGGACTGGGAACTTGACCTCTGAGAGTGAGAGACAATGACCCAATCACTAATAAGCATTGAGAGGTCATCCCAGGATTCTGTTTTTAGCAATAGGATTTGAGCCCTCCACCAACTCAGCCAGCCAGTGCCCTGTATAGAAAAGACACTGCTCCTTGTCACACAGGCATCTGCCATCTTGTCTATCTATAAACAACAAATATGCAAGAACTACACTGTGTATTTGGCTTTTGATTTTTATTGTGTAAGAGGCTCTTTAATGATGTATACTTCAGGAAAATTGTGGTACGTTCTGTTTTTTTAATTCTTCATTTTTTTTAATAAATTGGGGAAATAAATTCCTGTTCTGTCATTTTACATAGTTATGAGACAATAACTATTTTAAAATATGTTGTGAGGTAATGGTTTGGGGTTCAAGGTTAGTTGGGTTTGACTCTTTATGGGTACATATGAACACAGGATTTAGAGATGGATTGTACTTGGATCCTACGCATGTTGATTTCATAAATCAACATGCATAGGATCACTGTATACATCCATATGTATACAGTGTACACACACATATATATATATATATATATATATATATATATATGTGTGTATATATGTATGTATGTATGTGTATGTATGTATGTATGTGTGTGTATATATATATATATATATATATGTATATATATAGGAAGGAAAATGATGGCTATGTACTCATGGAATAACCATAATATTCTTCATAAAGAAATTAACATATAATATATTGTCTAACTGCATGCACATATAACTTTTATGCAAATGTGGGATGGTCCAAATTCATTCAAGCGTAAATCCTTACAGAGAAAAGCAAGACACCAATGTGTTAGTACAATAACAGCGAGGACTGCGACCAGTGTTGTATAAAGAATTTCAACTGTATTATTTCAGTCAGTTTTTTTTTTAATCTCTGGATTAAACCTTTGTAAACACAATGGGGACAGTTACAAACTTTCTCCTCTGCAGCTTTGTTGGTGAGTCAGATCAATTTATTTTAAGATACAATAATATTTGAAATACTCATTATATAGTATATAGTATATAGTTTATATATCTGTGTAGATACAATTATCTTCTTGGTTTTGTGGAAAATAGGCATTTCTACATGTCTGTACATTAAAGCTAAGTATATATATGTAGTTTTCTTAATTTACATTTAGCTCTTTTGAGTTCTGCTTCAGTGAACCACATCTCCTGTCAAAGCAGATGGCTGTGCTACCATGTTACATTTTTGCTCTATTCATTTTGGTTAATTATGGTGTACATTTACAGCTCATTTAACCTCTTTTTGTTTTTAACACCTTACATGTCCATTGTAAATACAGGTTATGCTATTATGATACATGTGATCATAATTAAATAACTTGACAAAGGTTGGGTTAAAATCAAATAATGTACAAATGTATAATAAATGCACAAAACAACATGATAATAGTTGTTATTTCCTCCACAGTGGTTATCGCTCAGGATAAGGTAAGCTTAGAGCCGGACAGGCCCTTTTTGAGGGTGAAGCTCTATGAAGAAGCTGTCCTGGAGTGCTGCTACACCACCACCACCACCACAGGGAAGGCAGTGGTTATCACTTGGTTCAGACATGTTCATAATGTAACCCTGGGTAAACGGACTGAGTTGTCAGACCCTCTGACAAATAAGGACGACTCGGATAACAAAACGTGTGGCAAGCTAAACTTAAAGTCAGTCACTCTGAATGACAGTGGGCTGTACCAGTGTCAGCTGAACAACGGTAACTCCAGCATCTTCTCACATGGCACCTACCTGCAAGTCTACAGTGAGTCTTTTTGTGTGTGGAGGTGGTGGTAGGGGCCCTAATAATTGCAGTGCAAACCAGTCGGAAATGCTAGTGTGTGTGTGCGTTTAACATGGAGAGATGGAGTCAAGCGAGCTCTAAGCACTGCTAACACCTCATGAGCCATAAATCCTGTTAACATTAGTCTATCCAAGAGCTGTGTGAGTGGCAGCATCCTCACATATCGCAGCTTAGTTCATCTTTACATCATCAGTATGGTCTCATTACAGTCTGCTGCCCGGTCATTTACTTTAAATAGCACCAAGACTACATCAAGTTGCAATCAAGCTAATGTGTGGAGGCATTTGTCACACTGACATGCCATTTTGCATCATAATCTCGTTAAATACAGATGGCAGATATGGCAATGTAAAACAACCACTAAACTCCTCTGGGGATTATGTGTGAGAACCTGCATTAGTTCACAAGAACACCATTACCCTTACCTAACAATACTATTAATTGTTTATTCATGTCTTTTATATGTTAGATGGCATTCTTTATTCTAAATATCACAGTTATATAACAAAACAATCTTGTAATACATCTCAAAGTAAGTCTGTTAAGTAATTATTTAGTTAGCCTGTCTTTTTTTTACACTCCAGCTTCTTTCAAACATGCACTCTCACTTGCTACAAAAACAAATCAGTACTTGAATGCAAATACCTAAAGGCACAACTGCTGTTTTCGTTTGTTTCACCTCTGAACCCTCTCTGTATGCCTAGAACCGCTGGAGAAGACAATAAACCTCAAAGAAAGCACCAAAAACAAGATCCTGACAGCTGAGGGAATCTTACTGTTGCTGTGTGTGCTTGTTCCTTCTGCCACCCTTCTCTGCCAGGTCAGATTATTATGACTGGGGTCACATTATTAACTGACTGTACATGATCATACACTGATCTGTCAACTGCCCCTGACCCGCATGGCATTGATGTTGAAGCCATGGTTAATTTCCAAAATGTCTCAATAGTGGTATTGCCTTAACACTCATGTCAACACACCAGAAATTATTGCAATCTGTAAGCCAGCCCTACTTTGACTGTTCTTACCACATACAGCTTTACGTTTCTCACGTTGTTATTTTACATAGTGTGTCTTGGGAAGTTGCACCATTTCACAGCTTTACTTCTGTTTTCCCCTCACAGTCAAAGAAACTAAATACACTGGAGAAGAAGAAAGTGATGAAGGAAGAGGAAAATATATACCAGGTAACCTTTAAATGAGTCACATCCACCAGAGTCAAACACATGTCATGGCAGGCATATGAGAAGTACTTGCACAAGTAACTTTGCTGAAAGCAGGAACAAAGGCGCGAATGGACATGTTATCTTGTGCCACTAATCAATTTAGCATGAATATGTTTCATTGATTTTTGTGTGTTTACCTGATCTATCCATCTTCCTTATCTCATACACCAGGGGCTAAATCTGGACGACTGTTGTGCCACATATGATCAGATCGAACGCTCCCAGGGACACGGCCCGTACCAGGATGTGTGCAACATTATGGAGGAAGAGGAGGAGATCCAGCTGGAGAAACCTTGAAGGAAAAGGGAAAAGAGAGAGAAAGGGAAGGAAGAAAGGGAGAGTGTTGGGTCTATTTTAAGAGCTGAAATGAGTGTGTGTGAGTGTGTGATATCTGAACATCAGGTTAATTCCTCAGTTTTGTACATAGCCTGCAGTTACAGTTTTAGCATCTTGCAACATATTGTTTAATCACCTTCTTTAATTTGAGATTGAACATACATGTTTGACCTTGGAAACAGCAGCTGACCAAACAGTCTCACCACAAGGTCCACTCAGTCAGGACTGTAGCCATTTTGTAGAAATAAGCCCCTGTACTCCAGATAATTGTGAAGATACCTCTTTTCTATGTTTGATACATTCAACTGTATATTATATTTTTTGTAAAAAAAAAAAATGTATGCATTTAAAAAAGTGTGTTGTATACAACACATACAAAAAAAAAGTAATGTATCTGTCTTTTCAATACCCCTATGTGCAACCTGAAATGATAAAATGGAAGCTATCCTTCAGGTCCCCAGATTCCTAAAAATAAAAACACAGAGTACATGACCTCTGTGTCCTCAAATACAGCCTTGCACTCAGTAGCTGTTCTGAGCTTTCCAACGCAACACATGATCCTCCTCAGCAAATGGAGTAGTCATGGAATTAAAACTCAACTTTTAAGCCAACGAGAAGTCCTTAAAGTGCTCAGAAGAACATTTGAATTTATCTACAATTTCATGACAACCGGGCAACAACATCTACTGAGGAAGATCGTGTGATGCAATTGAAAGCCCCAGAACAGCTTCTGAGTGGACCTGGTAGTGAGATTGTTTTCTTATCAGCTCCTTTAATGTTCATTACAAAAAATCTAGGCTAGCCTATGAATGTCTTGCATTTTACTGAATGACTTTGTCACAATTTAGTTGCTTTCTGACATTTTCTGAGTGCTCAAAGAATAAAGTTGTGAAAAAAATCCCACACATTCTCCTATAAATTGTCTAATGTAATAATAAATAAATAGATGCATAATGCCCCTCTAATATGTACTGAAAATTGCACAACCAAGGCAACGGGCCGGACACTCATCGATTTTCGAGTGTCGTGATTGGCTACTGGACCGCGACGCTGCCATTCATTGGCTTCCATTTTTGGCGTGGGCGGGGCCTCGGCGCTCCCAGGCAGGTATGTAGCAGAGATGTGAGAGGCGGTGCGTAAACAGAATGGGCGAAGATGGCGTCTAACAAGAAGAGTGGTGGGAATAGCAGATTTGAAAAAGGTGTGAATGGAAGACGCTCATCGAAACACAAAGAGGGCCCAGTGGGTGAGTTTTTCTGTGCCGTGCCAACCTCGTCACAACCCCCCCGTCGCTGTTCCCTTTAATAACGTCCACTTTTTTTGACGCTTCTGAACTGTCACCTCCCGCTAGCATGCTTTAGCAGCTACGTTAGCTGGCCACGGGTAGCCGAAATGAACAACTCGGATTTAAGCCGCTGGGTTTGCCTCAGCTGCGTAGGTCCTGTGATTGCTGTATGACATCAAAACGAGAAGGCAGTGAAAAAAACTATGCATAGACTGTTTAAAAGCGTAGAAACAAGTGCCCGGTCGTCGGTCAACCTCCTTCGCTGGCTTATCCATAGTTAAGAGCATCACCGGTCGCTACAGTAACCTAATTTGTTTCGTTAGTTGTAGCAGTGGCAGTGATGCCATCGCTGTAGTAGGCTTTAACTACAAATATATTTCTCCACGCTGTATTTATATTCACCTTTTTCACGTTCTGTACCCCTAGTCTCAGCCGCTGACGATGACAGGACCCACCTGAACAGGTACTCCAAACATAAACGAGGGGATTGAGTTTAACTAGATTAACCTCCCGAGTGTGGTACTTCCTACTGCGCATAAATCGATTAAGCGAATTGATAGGGTCACTGGTGACACTGTCATCAGTTCTGGCTGTGTGACAGGGGAGCAGGCTGACACATGGTGACGAATGGGCAGCCTGTGAAAGAAGGTAGCAGTTTTAACAGGATGCTACCTGCAGGCAGTGGCTGTGGATCTGCTGTTATGACTAAACAAACTCCCCCTCTTGCTCTATTCTCCTGTTAACTAGGCCACTGTCTCACTGCAACTGGAACAATCCAACCAGTCCCAAACCACCTCTACTTTCAAAATCTTCCTTAGCTTTGTCAGGAGCCTAACAATGTGATATTGTCCGTGTCTTTGCTGCAATAATAAAATATTTTCACATGCCTATTTATGAATGGTGTGTTTATAATAGATTTGGGCCTGTGTAATGAGATTAGAAGAATTTTAATCTAATTATACTTGTGTGAAGTTGTTAACATGCTCAGTTTTCATCAGACCTGAGGATCAGGTTTATCATTTTATATTTCATCAAAGGCATTGCATTATAAAACTGAAGGGAAGCCTTATGTATCCCATTTGGAGGGAGTGTGGAGGCTCATTGTTGCTAGTTTCCTGTTGTTCGGTTTGGCCTTGTGTGTGTGTGTGTGTGTGTGTGTGAAGGTGCTCTGTCTGGGAGAAGGGTCAGAGCCTCCTAAACACAACACTACACAGCCCCTGCTGTTGGCGCTTCCTCTTGCCTGTGCACGCCACATTGCTATTTTTAAAGCCTGCTTCCTATAGACACGCCATTTTGTAGAGGATCAGATATCTGACAAAGTCCAAAAAGACTGACCAGATACCATATCTTGTAGAATTGAAACGTATAACAGAATATTACCTTTAACACTGCCTGGTCTCGACATATGGTGAATGTTGAGACATTGCATAGATAGATGAGGACATTGTGCTGTGACAGTGAGTTCCACTTCAAGGATAAGCCGCTGTGTTTTTTTATCCTTGGACTTTTTTACCCAGACTTCACATTTCCCCAGAATGGGTCTGTTTAGGCTTGATAAAGACAAACACAAGAGAGCCATGAGTTAGAAACGGCCTAGACTAGATCAGCACAGTTAATCATACTGACGTTAAGAAGTAGCTCAACATTAGACTAGACCATAAGAGCAGCTCCTGTACATTTTCTGTGTGGAATGCACCAGCTCTGCTCTAATTTGTAGCCATAAATGTAAACGAGCAGTTTTTTCCAGACAAACAACAGAATTCTGTCTCTTTGTACAGAAGTTACACAAAGTTACACAGGAGTGATGAGCGAAACAATAAATAAGCCTGCCTTTTGCATGTATACTAAACTATGCAGTGGAAAGTAGTAGGAACTACAGCAGGATGGTGTGGAAGTGCATCCGTGTCAGATTATTTATTAGCTCTGAACCCACCAGGAGCCCACAAGACCGTCTAGGTTCTAGGATGCACCTTCAAATATGATCCAAAGCATTGTTAACATTTAGAAAGCTCTCTCAGAGACCGCATACCTCCAACAGGGCTGCATAACTCTCAGCTATATGTTTCAATAACAGAAAATGTTATGATGAAGATTTTTACACAATCTGACTCGTGTATGAGGTTGCAACAAGTAAGATTGGGTCCAACTCTACATTACAATATACATATTGATATACAGGTGACACGTTCTATGAAAAAATCTGGTTCCTTGGGTCATGGTCTAACCTTTCACCAAATTTCTTGGAGCTTTATTAACAGGTTTTTATCTTGCAGCTAATAGTCCTTTTCACCAGCAGGCATTTTGATTTGTCATAGTAGGAAAAAACACAGGTGTTACTGATAACAGTAACGATGGTGTCGCTCTGTAAAGTGTCCCAGTAAGTCATGGCGGTATGACAGCGAACCAGCACGCACAATACCAGGACCCTGAAACTGAAGGAATTCAGCCATCATTCATTTTATTATTTACACCTGTCTGTGCATTTCCTATTGTGATATATCAAAATGTCTTTTATGAAACAAGCCCTCTCTGTGAAATTAATAACAATAACAAAAACAACAGAAACGGCATTTTTCTCAGAGTCTTAGTGTTGTCTGTGTCTCAGTGTTCCTGGGCGTGTTTGTGTATCTCTGTGGGTGAGGGGTCATGTCTCAGTTCCTTCGAGTCATGGCTGTGATATCAGCCAAGAAGTCTAAACTAAGGTCATATTTTCCCCTGGAATAGATTCTCTGAATTACGTTTTCGCCCTCTATTTTGGGTGTGCACGCTTTGTCCATGTTCTGCATTCATTGCCAAACATTAATATTTCTCAACAGTTGGCACATACAGCACATTTCTGCTGCATACACAAACAACAAATATATGTCCAGAGGCACTACATAAATGTTGTTCAAAACACAAAAGACACTACCAAAAGATAACAGGTCTTGATGGAATTATGTAAATATAATGATTAGCGATAAAATGATTAGTTGATTGATCAAACAGTTGATTGTGACACTTTTGATTATCTAATAATTGTCAAGTGAATTGTCCATACATTTGCTGGGCTGGTTACAGCACTATGTGACGACATTCCTACTTTTCTTTGTTTATTATTGTACACCTTTTTAGTTTTTTTTATGGTTGGTCAGGCACAAATTATGCATTCATTATTTTTTTAAATGAATTGTATCAACTTTAAATCAATAGATTAATTGATAGTTATTGCTTTTACTGCTGTTTGTTTACATTTGTTTTGTGACCTTATTAAATATGGAATGAAGCACTCAAGATGCAATAAAAGGAAGAAGCCACAATTGATTGTTATCATTTCCTAATCTCATGGTTGTGTCCCTGCCAATATCTGTCTGTACGAGACCTGCCAATTAGGTTGAAGGTCACAGGGAGTTGCAGGTTGAACAGCCAATGGCAAAATAGCCCACTGTCACAGGGAGAAAGTTAACTGGGCCGGGGTTGACTGTAGCTTCCCTGCCCTTTTTAAAAGAGGCATGGGAGGGACGAGCAGAGAGGAAAGAACAGGACAACACATTGCCTCTTAGTAGAATTGGTTATGACAGGCTAACGTACAGAGGCTGACAGGGGAAGAGCCACATCGTAAAGACGACAGACGGCAAGAGCGAGGACAAAACCAATCGTAAAAGCCTATCTCTTTCCTCTTCACCACCCCTCCCTCCCTCTCTTTCTCTCATTCTCTCTTTCTTTTTTCCCCCCATGCTCTCATTGCTTTCGTGGAAGAGAGGAGACAGACAAAGACAGAGCCTTGAACTCAGACACTGGTAAACGCTTTCACTTTTTTTCTCTTCCAGCTTTTCAATAGTTAGTTCATGCCATCAATTGTGTGCTATATGCCAGAAGCAGCCTGCATGTGGTTTTATGCAAATACTCAATTCACACTGTATGTGGGCCAAGCAGGAGTCATTATTAGTCTGTAATGTCACTGGTGTTGGTTGTTGTACATGACTTATTAATGCCCACTCTCATCCATCTTTAATGTGGAGAGAACAGGTGCAACTTAATGGCTGCTGTGGGCTTACAGTGACCACTAGTGTCAGTAACTCAGGAAGTGATGATGCTGAAACATAGCTAACATCTTTACTGACGTAGCTAGAGGTGGCCTGTCGTAGATATGTAGAATATTTGCTGATGTACAAAAGGCAGAGGCAATAACACAAGTAGCTGAGTCATGTTTTTCCCCGAGTGACTCCTATAGATGATATATTGACAGCTATCCTGGCGTTAGTGTAGTGGCAGCTTTTTGCTTCTTTTTTTGTTTCTCTGAGACATTATCTTACATCAAACAAAGGTGAAGTCTTCACTGGGCCATGGCATGTTTGAATGCTGAGTGAGCTCTTGATAAGATTGTACTGGTTCACATAACTGTTCGTTTGCATTGTATTTGCATAGGACATGACTCCCTTCAGTTATCCAGGGGTTCATAAAGTTCACGCATAACTTACTCTGTCAACATAAGGCCTATTGGTTTGCCCAGCTGAGAGAGTTGTAGCCCCCTGCTCTAATTAAGCATTGTAATTTTAATTTTGGCTGCTTGCCCAAACTGGTTTGACAGCTATAGCGGGTCCTGCAGCATGGCATTTGGTGACTGCTTGACTCCAGCAGCCGTTGTGTCCCCTAAGGCCACACTGCTGCTGATTGTGGTTTTGCAGACAGATGAATGTGTATTTATAGATGTTCTTTGTGTGTGTGTGTGTGTGTGTGTGTGTGTGTGTGTATGTCTCTTGGTGTTTTTCCAGTTTTATGCTATGTCTAAGTTGAGTTGTTGCACATTAAGTAACTGTTTCCTGTGTTGTCAGGTTCAGAACATTCACAACCAGTGCGTAATCCTCTGGTTCTTGTCCAAATTCTGAGATGGAGGAACACTCCCAGAATTGCATGTGTGTTTGTCGTTGGCTGTTGAACTGTAGGCTTCCTTCATACATCTTTATTATGAATTTGTATGATTAATGTTTGCTTAACATATCAGGGTGGCACATGTTTTGTGCGCACCCTGATCCTTCGCTCCTGCTGCACCTCTGCAATCTTTGAGACTCGAGTAAAAATAACATCCACCCAAAAATGTAATTCACGTTATTTTCATAATCCTGTACAGCTCGGTTTTGTTAGGTGAACCGCAGAAAGACAAACTATTAGGGATGTTGTCATGTAGAGACAAATCCTAAAGCTCTTCCAGAAAAAGTTAATAAGGAAACAACTAGAATGTAATGACAGAACCAGTTGAGATGTTACTGGGATAAGGGGACATTGACACTGAATTCCAGTGGGATAAAACACATCTCTGAGCCCAGCCCATGGTGTTAATGTTAATTTACTGTCAATGAATCAAACTCAAACAGTCAGGGTTCATACAAAGTCTTGAAAGTTTGGAAAATGCTTAATTTTAACTGTTATGTTTTCAAGGTTAGGAATATGCATAATCTGGTGTTTCATCATCTACACAATCACTCATGTAAACCAAAAATCCTTTAAGGTACCTTGAAAGTGCTTGAAAAAGCTGTATGAACCATGAAAAGTTTCACCAGAGATCACAAATTCAGGGAGACAGTTGGCTATATTTGTAGATTATAACCTCACTCTCCAATATCATTTGAATAGCACAGCGTAAATTCTGTTTTAGTGTGGAGTTTCCCTCACAGTCATGGGACAAACTTATGTCAAAGAGTGTTCCTTTCACATGGTTGAATTGATGTGAAATTAGGCCCCAAGCTGTTTTTATTAAGCTGTGCAGGATAGAACATGATATTGTAATGAAAAACTGCAGTGCTGCTCTGTGTAGTCTGCTCATTTGGCTCTGCAGATTTGTTTCAGTCTATCTCTATATCCCAGGGCCAAGGAATACCTCCTTAATTCAATGGGACATTCACTATGGGCTTGATGGCAACATTACACAGACACGTACACATAGGGTTTCCGCTTTGCAGATAATTCTAACAATCTGGCTTGTGGCAGAAACAAATGGGGCGGGGCATAAATAAGTGGATATGTGACAGGTATGTCACTAAACTAAACTAAAACTAAACTCTGTAAAATTTGGGTTTGGGTGTGTTCAGATGAGGCACGTTTTCCACTGACAAGGGGAAGGAACAGCTAGGCAGCACGCCTCGCTGGATTGGGTTATGTGTCCCCATCCATTTTTAGCATAATCCAAGCCAGTAGCAGAGTGCTAAATGCTGACGTGGACAGCGTTCAGTTTTGCCAACTCCAAAACATTTTGGAGGAAATCTTTGACAGGATTCAATTATCTCTTGCTAAACTTTTAACTGTGACAAACTGGCATCTAAAATGTAAAATTGTGCCTATAGAGGGGTGTCTTCCCTTGTAAAAAAGAAAAGCTCTCCCTGAAAGAGAAGTGAGTGAGAGGCAAAGAGAAGACAGGAAAATGAGAAGACGGGCAACTGCTGAAGAGATGTTTCATGCGGTGTGTGTGTGTGTGTGTGTGTGTGTGTGTGTGTGTGTGTTCGTGCTAGAAGTCGTCTGATAAATGTCTCCTCCCAGATGTCAGAGGGTGGTGATTCCTCCCAGCAAACTGAAATTGCCTCTCCCATTACTCTTCCTGAATGGCACAGAATAGCAGAATAATTGTGCGATAAGGGCTCCATTATTTCTTTGACCCTCAAAACAATATTTCACTTTTTAGCATGCATAGGCAACCTCCGCTCCACATCCCAGGATGTTGCTTTGGGGATCTGTGAAGAAACCGCTGTGCTGTTTTTTACTTTTTCTGTATTGCTTTATTGCACTAGCCTTAGGTGAAGTTTTAATAGCAAAAGTTTGTGGGTGGGTGGGTGTGTGTGAGGATGTCATTTGAGATGTTCATTTGTGGTTTAACTAAAGATGATTTAACACAGCAGAGTCTTTCTTTAAGAGTAATTTTGAACTGATCAGTATGTATTATCTCTCCATAACTGCTAAATGTGCTTCAGCCCTGCAAGGTAATTAGTTAACACCAATCCATAACAAAGAAATTATGTCCGATTCGCCCCTAAAATTCTCACTTTCTCATCTATTAGGGAGGCACTGCTGTGTCTGTTCCTTTTTGTTTTGTTCTCTGTTTGTCCATCGTCCCTTCTCCTCTTTCCCCTGTCTCTCAGCATGCCAGTCACCCTATACAGTAAGCACCAGCTAGTTCCCAGACTTAGGTGTTGTGGAAACAGAGGTCTCAGGTGACTTGGCAGAAGAGCTCAGTCCAACGGTAGGAACCCAACAGGGACCCAGCACTGGATCTTTGTTATGCTGCATTAGGGCAGGGATATGGGCACACTTGATAAACACACTCAGCTGTGTGTTGTCAGCTGTATACCTCCCTGTGGGACTGTTATACGAGTGTGTTTATGTGTTTTTGTCAGTGTATGACTAATCTGTGTTTGTTCCCAGCAGCATGACGTTAGCACAGGGCCTCTGCCTTCTCCTCCTGTTCCATGCATGTCTGCCTGGATCTCAGTGGATTTTGGTTGCTTAGCCCGGATTTACATTTTTAAATTTCAAGGCTTGCTTAACACGTTTCAATCAATGAGCTACTACACGCCAGGCTACGGGGGATTAGTTAATACGAGCAAGAGAACATTATGTAGGATATATCCCATGATATCCCACCTGGTACAGTGTCTACATGCTGATAACAAGTGTGGGCTTGACGCAGAATAGGAAGCAGATACCAGCTGACTGTCAAGTTTTAATAGCTACAAAAAATAATAATACAATATTTAATAATAAAGTACGCATGGGGTCAGCAAGGTGGCATAATTAATAGGGAGATCAGTGGGTGTTATTGGGATCCAAGCCCCTGTATCAGTAATCATCTGCCTAATGAAAAAAGAATTTCCCCACTGGAAAATATTATGCACAAGCACCTTTGCCTGCATACAACTGATTTCTGTTTCGGTTTCAACCTTTGCCTTGCTTCTCTGTCTCACTGCTTCTAGTGATGGACACCAGGGCAGTGTTCGTGGCCCTGTACAGCGTGTGCGAAGAGAATGCCACTTTCTTCTCAGGTGGAGCCAAGGGCTCGCAGGGTGACGCTGCGCGGCGGATGGTGGATTCCATGAAGCTGATCAAGGAGCACGCTCGCAGTCTGGAGCCCGTTATCTCCGGCTTTGCTGCAGTTTACCACCATTTTGACTTTGACCCACACATACCTGCTAATGGCTATCGCTCACTGGTCAAGGTAGGCTGTGTGATTTATTTATTTATTTTTTTGAAGTCTTTTTGTGTGTACGAGTCAAGTCTTGGATCTGTGTCTGTGTTCTCCTTTCAACCCAGCGCAGCTTTGAGAATAATAAGCCCCCATCCCGCAATACATTCTTATCAATATTCTCTCCGCACTGTGAGAAACTGCTCACCAGCCCCTCTTTGCCTTGATATTGCTTTGTTTCAAGGTCAGTCCATTTGTTTTACAGATTGATTTTATGTTGCAAATCAGGTTAGATAAATTTCTCCAGCTGCAGAATATCTACTCCTACTGTACCCACTGTACTTTATCTTCTACAGTTATTGATGAAACATCATGACCTTCAGTGGCTGCAGCCCACCACAACTGAATGACTTTAGCAGAGCAGCAAATGAATGCTGCTCTGTTTTCTAGCCTCTCGATTTCCACATTTATAATCCATCTCATTCCCAGTGCTACTCTGACTAATCTGTAACGCCCCGATGAAGCAGCAAGCTTTTCACATGCTCGCATTCCGGCATGCTATCATACATTGTTTTTTTCCCCTCCAAGCTTACCACCCTAATCTTAATTACAACTTAAGCAGACCCAGACGACATGGCCCTTTTAATGATAGCACAATTAAAGAAATACGATTTGCTTTGTTAGAACACCAAATGCTATGTATTCATTTTTAGAAAAGAAATAACCTAAAGTTCATCATTCATTATCTCAATAATACATATCATTACATATATCATTTTGTAAAAATTATGTCCATTTATTACCCCATGACATCATTTACCTACTTTGCTTGTAATTTAATTTAACTGGCCTTACTTTCATCAATTTTCCCCAAACTTCAACTGACACATTCTTTATACTTTTCTAGGTTGTACGTTGCTGCCTTCTCCACATCATCCAGAAGGGGCGCTACATTACCGCCAACCGCCGCAGCATCTTCTTTCGAGTAGCACACAATGCGGGGGAGATGGAGGCCTACTGCAATGCTCTGTGTCAGCTGCGCGCCCTGCTCTACCTGGCTCAGCGCATGCTACATGACAACCACCATGGCAACCTGTTTTTCCAGGATGAAAGTGGCCTCAGCGAGAGCTTCATCCGCGAATACTCATCCATGCACAAGGGGTGCTTCTATGGCCGATGCCTTGGCTTTCAGGTGAGATGAGCACAGGAATAGGTAGTGCGAAAGAATGGGGGAGGGTTAGAAGTAGCCGTACCTCATGCGTGATGGTCCAGAACTGGGTATTTTAGGTAAAGTGACGTTCTGCAGCTCCTAAACATTTCTTTATATTTGTTATTATATTCAGTCATATAAAGGAAGAACGCTCCACACACAAGGCTCCCATAGCCTATCAATCAAAAAGTCTTCATCGGTTTTGAAAAAGAAGTGACCTGTTGACGTTAAAGGAGAAAAAATAAATAAAAACAATCCGTGCCAGGGGCTAGTTTGTCGCCAAGTGCTCATACACTGCCCAACTGACACCTTAGACTAGAGGGATTGACCCTGAAAAGAGAGCAAGAGTGGTAAGAAGTGTAATATGTAAAATTCAGAAGAGGAATGCAGAGCTATAAACGGCTCCTGCTGCTCAAATCTGCAGGTAAAATGAAGCGAGTAAAGGATTTGGATGGACAGAGGGAATGCTCCTTTTTGTAGCCATAGTCTCTGTTCTTAGTTGAGCTTAACGAGAGAGGCTGAACCCTCAGTGGACAGAGGTCAAAATCAAACTAAAGGGAAAAAATGATGAAACCTCCCTCGCACTGTCTGCATCAATTTATAATGTCTAAGACTCATCTGATATTCTTATATCCCACCATCTATGTTCCACTCTCTGGTTGAATGATTGCAGTTTTAATTGTAGTCTGTTTCTTGTTTTTAAATGGATAATGGATTAGAATGTAAAGTCTGTCTCTGTTTTTGTCTATTCCTCCCTGCAGTTCACTCCAGCCATTCGGCCCTGTCTCCAGACCATCGCTATCGGCCTTGTGGCCTTTGGAGAAAACTACAAACGGCATCAGTCAGGAATAGGTCAGCATCATCTTCTCTGCAGCTGTACCCTCTCATCATCCAGCCACTTGATTCTCATTCATAGATCGTACTCATCCCCACCACGTCTCTTCTACATTGCTCCTTGGCCCCTGACTGTGTACCTTTTTGATGTTGTGTGTTTGGATTGTAGATGCTCTTTCATCCTTTGGAATCTCGAGGGCTAGCTGGTGTGCTTCTTCTATATTTCAGAATGTTTTGAACATACACACAGTTATGTACAGAGGCAGAGATAGAACAACATGCACCATCGTATACAGACTTGTAAATATGTAAATATTTAACATTCAAAAAGGAATCGTTCGACTCTCATGGTTTCTTGTGCTCTGTGCTGCTCTGCAGTGGAGGCAGGCGGTATTGCACCATATGGTGAGTGTACTGGAACCCCCTGACCCCTTCATCATAGTCCTCTGTAGTGAACTCAGGCTATATGACTATATGAAGAAGTTGCTTCTGTCCTACAGCTCTTATCATCCTAAATGGTTCTGCACACAGCTCTGTAAACTGCATTAGCTGTCCCGTGTCTGTTTTTTCTCTGAGGTCTGTCATAGTATCTGAAAGTGCAATTCCTTCCCTTTTCTTTACTGCTTATCCTTGACTTCTTGCAGAGCATTGAAAGCTGGGTAGAATTTGATTGCAATACAATGAAATGCTTCTGTTTCAACATGGCACTAGCACAGTAGACATGAAACCTCCGTGTGGCAATAATAACAGTTATAGTGCTGTGAGTATGTAAAAGCCAATTCACTGTGTTGAGTTTGACGACTGTTCTCAGTTGTATCCACATCTCTTAGGTGTGCCATGTTTTAGCCCTCTTGACCATCTTTCTTTCTTTCCTATTGCCCTTTCACCTTCCTTCTTTTGCATTTTCACTGTTGCGAGGGTCCACTCGCTTACTGCAATTATACTGTTCCCACTTTCCTGCCCTTCTTCCTGCTGTTTGTCTTACTGAAATCACTGTTTTCATTCCCATTATTCTGAGCTTTTGTCTTTTGTCTGCCACTCACTTTTCAATTCCATTTCCACTCCCTCCTGAATCATACACATTCTTCTTTTCCTTCACTCTCCTTTTAACTCCACCCCATTTCTTTTCTCTGGGTGTCTCCTACCCATTATTATACCCTCCTCATTGAGTCGTCCTTCCTCCCTTCCCCAGGTGTAGCAGCCAGCTCTTTCTTTACCTCAGGGAAGTACGCCATCGACCCAGAGTTGAGGGGGGCAGAATTTGAACGCATCACCCAGAACCTGGACGTCCATTTCTGGAAGAGCTTCTGGAACATCACTGAGACCGAAGTCCTGTCGGTAAGGAGACTGTTAATGCCTCTTTTTACACACACAAATGAAAACACTCCTAAGACAATCTACCCATGTTGTCACCACGAGCCCATGTGCACAGATAAGTGCTGTTTTTAATTTAAAAACTGTATCAGGGATATTTTACTTTCCTCTGGTAAAAGTTCCTTTCTATCATTATGCATTTTGGCCTACAGGCCATTAGTAATAATAGAGTGGAATTCAATTTATTCAATGGGGTTCATGGTTTATTCATCTAGTTTCTCTTTCTCTCCAGTGACCTGACTCGCTCTGTAACTTGCACTCTTCTCTGTCTCTCTTTTTCTCCATCATCTCTCTTCCTCCAGAGTCTTGCCAGTATGACATCCACTCAAGTTAAGGTGAACCGGGCTCTTTCTGTGCCTCCTGTGCCCTTTGACCTTCCCCTGGCATCCAACCACAGAGCGTCTGTAACTATAGCTCCACCATCAGCACACATCGGCACCGCTCCTGTTCAGATGAGGCTCATCTCTTATGACTTACGTGAAGGACAGGTACTTCACACTATTGTGGCACAGTGGAAAATGCAATAAAAAAGCTTCATCAAACTAGACTAGCTCTTTTTTTGTATTTGCTCTGTACTTGTCTCACACTACTTCCTTGCAGCCTGTCTAAGTATTAAGTATTTGTTGTGTAACCTAGTTTATGACAGGTTTCCTCCACTGGCTCTTTTTAAACCACCTTGCATATACAAGTCATACAGATTCTTAAAATATTCTAACAATATGTATAAGCATATCTGGTATTTCTCCGAACTGCTCGAGTAAGCGACAGCTTTGACTCATCCTCATGGACTTAATTCCCTTCATTATCGCTCTCTCTCTCTCTATTTCTCTGTCATAGGTTTCACTCTCACTTTTTCTACTCTGCCTTCCTAATTCTCTCGGGAGACTCCCTCTCTCCATCCGAGCTTGTTTTCCTTTCTTTGTAGCCTGGCACTTAACCAGACATGCTATCAACAAACACTTTCAGCCATTGATCACGCTCCAACAAAACAACAGTGTCCTTTTTAATGTCGCAAAATACAAGCCTGCATCAGCGGAAACCACCCCTCCCTCTCTGTTTCTGTTAATGAATGGGAATTAGTGTGCGTTCATGCAGGCGCAGGAAAGGCTGGCAGCAAGCTGCTGCAGAACAGCTAGTTAATCCCTCTCTCAAAGGAGCCCTGTTGCAAACACTAGCAATAAAATATATTTACAATGAAAACAAGGCTTTGTTTGCAATGTACATTGTGTCTGTGGACAGTTATCAGAAGGATGCAAACATCATGATCTGTCATCATGTGATTTTTTTTTTTCTTTTTCAACTGTTGGGCTGAAACAGCTGATCTTGATTATTTGTCTGTGAATTTTCCCCTCCTTTTGTGCATTCATTTCTCTTTCTCTACCTTTCTCTCACTCTCTCCAGGACAGCGAGGCTCTGCTCTCTCTCTCCCGCTCTGAGGGGGGAGCCATCTCTCTGTCACTGGGGCTGAAGACCAAGCGCCTCCCCTCGTCTCCCTGCCTCCTGATCCACTTCCATGGGGGAGGCTTTGTGGCCCAGACCTCCAAGTCCCATGAGGTGAGATGGTACTCTCAAACTAGAGTTTTCCTTACTCTGACCAGAAAAGCAATGAATCCAAAAGACTATTGACATATTTATGTCATGCAGTATTTGGACTCACGTCTGTATGTCACAGTGTTTGACTTATTTGTGATATTTATAATGGAACAGTCGGCCAAAATGCAGGAAACAGTGGTGTAGTATGTCACCTACATATCTAAATACTGACAACACTTCACCTCCACCATTAGACACCTGGGTCAGATGTTGTTTTTCCAGGATTTGAGCCAATATCGCCACAGCGGTCATCCAGTTCACCTTCTCATCCCTTCTATGTCTCAACTGTTTTCTCAAACTAATTGTAATAGAACCCCAGCTAATTAAAGTGTGGATGAGAAAGACACTAGTGTAGGAGCAGAGGGGTTACCAGTCTGAGTCTCTTCCTGTGTCAATAGTGTAGCACGTAATGAGCCGTTAAGCTAATTATTTTGTAATTAATCAATGAAAACGTAATAGAGACACTCTGCGTTCCCTCCATGCTTTTTTTACTTGTAAGGTGCACACAAAGCTGGCTCTTCTTTTTAATGCAAATCATTGTTGCCTGTCATTCATGTCATCCTCACCCCATCATTCTTTTTTTCTTTTAAAGGAGGAGCCAATGTCCTAGATTAAATTTCTAGATCACCGTGATAGAAAAAGAGACACCAACACACCGACAAGCTTCGGCCTCATGTCTTAAAAATTGTAAATTTTAAAAATTGTGTTGGATCTTTCTTGGCATTGTTCTGGAAAGCACTCACAGAAAATCTTGTTTTGTCAGCCAGTTTTATTATACGTTTACATAAGTGACAACATGAAATAGAGCAGGAGGAAGCATTCAACCTGGTTAGTTCATCTTAATGAGAAAGCTTATTTAACCAAGGTTTGTGCCTCTCCCGATTCGTCCTACACTGATCTGGTCATCTTTAGCCATGTGTGGCATCAGGCTACTTATAGCTACCGCAAGACAGGGCTCTGTGAAATCGCCAAGGACATGGGCATCCCTGATCTGCAGCTGCATAGCAACCAGAGGATGAGAGGGAGCAATCATAGAAGGGGGTGAACAGTGCTGTCATGTTGAATTAACGGAGAACTGTACAACCCCGCAGAGAAAGATTACCCTGGGCACTAATGGAAGACTTGTCAGACTATCCTTCTCTCTTCTTCTTCTGGGCTCTCTTTTTTTATTACATCCTCCATCTCAGTCTTTCTAATATCTCACAAAATCTGTTTTGTTCACTTAGTGTGTGTGTGTGTGTGTGTGTGTGTGTGTGTGTGTGTGTGTGTGTGTGTGTGTGTGTGTGTGTGTGTGTGTGTGTGTGTGTGTGTGTGTGTGTGTGTGTGTGTGTGTGTGTGTGTGTGTGTGTGTGTGTGTGTGTACTTCAGTGGCAGGAGCCTTTGGTGAACTCGGTGCCCAATGATGCTGAGATCACAGGAATGGATGCGCTGGCATCTGTGCATTTAGCAACTTGGGCACGGACCACACACACACACACTATTTGGCCAGTAGAGGTATAAGCTTGCAGATTAACTGCTCTGCCTGTCTGAGAATGAGTGGGACTGCAGCTCCCATTAATTCCTGCTTTGAGAACAGATCTGGGACCCACTGAATTGGGGTGTGTGTGGGCATTTTTCTTTGTGAATAGGATGTGTGTATACGAGAAGAGTTTCATGAGTCATGTAAAATTAACCAGTGTTAGTCCCAGCCCATCAAACACGCACACACACACACACACACACACACACACACACGTTCGTACCTCTTCTCCGCCCGGTGGGCCATTTGTTGTGAGTCCTGAGCTCCTTTTTATGCAGGCAGATGAACGGTCTGACTGACCGCCCTGCCCATGGACTCTAGCATATGACACTCATTGTAGCTTGGCAACAATGGCTATTGTTCACACACACACACACACACCTTAGGAGTTACCTATTGCTGATTCATACAAACCCACACTGACCTGAACAGTGCTTGAACTGCATGCACTCTCACTTGTCAGCGGTCTCACTCAGATTTATTGTGACAGGTAGGGCTTTAAGACAGCACAGCTGGCTGCTGGAGCTGCTACTTTTGTTTTTTTTCATACTGAATCACCGGTCGGTGAGGCGACATACAAACATACACACACCGTGCTTTTCCTGGCACTGTGAATGGAGAGCTGTCACTTTCACCGCCAGCCCTGTCAAAGCTAGTCGAAAACGTGTTGGGAGAAGATAAAGACGGAGGAGGAAAGGACGAATGCTTTCTGGAAGGAATATTTTGTCATGACAAGTTTTGATGCCTTTCTCACATTTCAAGGTCACCGCATTGCAGTTGTGAAGTAAAGTACGTGCCTTAGGTTGGCATAAGAATAGTAAACACTTAACCTGACTGTAGCAACTAGAAAAAGAGAAACACTCAGTATTCTGGGAGTATTCTGAGTTTGTTTTTGTAGACTATCCCTGTAAATCCACACCATCCTTTTGTCTTTGTCTTTTTCCTTTATACCCAGCAAACTAGGACATGTGGGCACCTTTGTTATTACCGTATGAAAAGAGAGGAAATGGAGGTGACTGTGAGGGCAACGCTCATTCTCCCTTTGTCTAGACAGTAAGCCAGAAAGCAGACGGATGACATCAGAAGGACGCATCATTTTCATAACTTTTTATCCTTGCTTCTTAATGTTCACCCCCATGCGTCTCTCTCCCACCACATTTCTTTTTCTCTCTGTCTCCCTGCCTCTGTGTTTTATTGTGGCTGCTGTCGTTTCTCATAAATTTAACAACATATAATGAAACGGAGTGTTTTTCCATTTATAAATTCACCCCTCCCTACCCTTGTCTTCTGTCTTGTGCAGCCCTATCTGAAGAGCTGGTCCCAGGACCTTGGTGTACCCATCCTATCAGTGGACTACTCTCTGGCCCCTGAGGCCCCCTTTCCAAGGGCCCTGGAGGAGTGTTTCTATGCCTACTGCTGGGCTCTGAGAAACCACCACTTACTAGGTACACACACATCACACAGCATTGTTTACACTGGAGTGCTGGCTTTTTATCTCCTTCATGCATTTTCTGTTTACTTTTTAATGTCATGGAAAAGGTATATGCAGTTGAAATGATATATACAGTAAGCAGGTAAAAGAAAGTGGTTTATTAGAATTAATGAGCAGGCACAACAAAAATGGGTAAAACTCAGTCCTTTCAGAGTGAAGGTGTCCCGTGGACTGCTTCTGTAAATCCTCACCTACGTTCCCTGTGCCTCTCGAGAGGATTCATTCATCACTTTGAAAGTAATCATGCCGCAGCACGATGTCTTGCACTGTACCCGTTGTTCTGCAATCTCACACAAATTGTGATGCTCAATATTCAGGCAGGAAACAAAAGACATCTGGTCGGTTTGGGGTACATCCGACCGCTGAAGCACACTGTGTCAAATTAACAGTGATCGCAGTGCAATATGTTAGTGTTGTAGTACAAGAAGACAATATCACGGCCATGAGGCAGACTGTAAGACAACAGCCCCTCGCAGCAGCCACATATTCAGCAGTGTTACTGTGGAGAAAAGAGATACTGTTACTTGATGCGTGTCGCACTGCTTTTTTGCACCTCAGTGGATTTCTTTTTTTGTCTCCTTTGTTTTGTGTTCCATTTTCCCATTGAATTCTTTTTTTGTTTCTTTCCCTCTTTTCCTTCACCTCTATCATCACCGTCCCATTTTTATCTCTCCAGGTTGGACTGGAGAGAAAGTGTGTCTGGCTGGTGACAGTGCGGGGGGCAACTTGAGTGTGACAACATCGATGCGCGCTGCTGCCTTTGGTGTGCGAATGCCAGATGGCATCGTGGCAGCCTACCCGGCTACCCTGCTGACCGCCTACGCATCGCCTTCCCGTCTGCTAACACTTATGGATCCCCTGCTGCCGCTCAGTGTGCTCTCCAGGTGTCTCAGTGCCTACGCAGGTAGGTGTGTGTGTGTGTGTGTGTGTGTGTGTGTGTGTCTTTAAAATAAATCAAGCCTGAATTCTTTCTTTTCTTTTCTTTTTTTGAGAATTAAGTTTGGATGTATTTTCTTTCTTTCAAGCAGCATGTCTCTGCCATCTGCTGCTCCATATCATTCATACTCTTAACATAATGGTCTGGACTGTAGTTGTAGGTTTGTTAACAATGATGCTGACAACTACTTGTGTAGCATAAATGATTAAGTTATTAAGTTAAGATGTTGTTTATCTTTCCAGGGCTGGAACAGTTATTTTTTATTATACTATTCCATTTAGTTTATCAAATATAAAAAATATAACTATTTACTCTATAAAAAAGCCCAAAGTCATGTCTTCAAATTACTTACCAAGTCTGACCAGCAGCTAAAACACAAAGTACCAGTTTTCAGTTTATAGATAGATTTTGTGTCGACTAATCAATTATTCAGCTAATGTCTGTACTGCCCATCTTTTAGTTTTAGGACAGTAATAATGATCATATTAATCATAAAACTGTTTTGACAACTAAATTCCTTATGCAGCACACAATGTATATTGTATGAAAAATCGTAAATCTTTATGGATTATAAACAAGCCTTTGGTAGTAAATTCAACACAATAAGAATGAATGAAACCTTCCGAAAATACTAATTTTTCTGTTTAAGTACTCCAATGTAAAGTATAGCCGTGTTGTATTGTGTCTTGTAAAACCTTCTCTAACAACAGCTCAACTTATTAGCATAATATTTGCTTTTCATATGTTTTCACTAATTCATGTAAAACGCAGTAGAAACTCTTACAAATCTTTTGATGAATTGTTGTCTCACAAGAGGAAGAGGACTGCAGTAATTGAGATATTGTCTATCCTATGCTGCCTTTCAATAACTGAACTAAAACACTAATCATTTCCCTTTCAGTCCTTCTGTCATCACTATATATTGCTCTCTGTAATACAGATTGCTGTGTGGCAGTATTGAACCCACTCTGTCGGTGGTTTTCTTTACTCTACTATTATATCTTTCCTATTATTGCTTTCTCATTTTCTCTGTTGTTGAGCATTCATGCTTATTCAAGAATAACAAAAACACGTTCATCTCTCTTGTATCTCTCTCTCTATCTTTCCCTACCAACCATTCCTCCACGTCTCCTTCTCCAGGCAATGAGCCGCAGGCTGAGACGCAGGTAGAGAAAGTGAGCACGCTGAGCCTGGTGAGGAGAGACACGGCACTGCTGCTCAGAGATTTCCGACAGGGAGCCTCCAACTGGATCCACTCTCTGCTGGATCCCAACAGAGCCACAGCCTCCACCAGCACAGCTACAGAGGCGCCACCAGGAGCCACTGGTATGCCACCGACTGTGACTGTGTGTATGGGTGTGTTTGTGCGTGCGTGTGCAGTCAGGTGGGAACATCAGACGAGATGTGGGTGGCATTAATGTGTTTTTCTTGGCAGCCTATTGTGTTCAATCTGCTCGTGTCTTTGATCACATCGATTTGCTGAAAGTTCAGATCTCAATGTGTGTGTGTGTGTGTGTGTGTGTGTGTGTGTGTGTGTGTGTGTGTGTGTGTGTGTACTGCCTACAATTTCAGTGTGTTCATTAAGCCAACTTATTGAAGAGTGAAGAGTGCAACAGCATCAACTGCCCCAAAGTTCATTTACAACCCATATGGAGGAGGTTATTGACATGGATCCCCTTTATTCAGCATTCAACTAACAAATTATTGGCCTCAGCCCACCCTGTTGCATAACACTGCTGTAGCCCCATTCATATCAATTCACCTCTTTGGAGCAGCAGGGCTTTGACAGTAATTGTTAATTGTAGCCACCATAAATCTGGTGGCGAATCATAATTTCCCTGGGGCCCCCTTAGCCAGGTGACACCCCCACAGCTGCAAGCCCAAACTAATGAGAGTGTCATTGGTGGGTGTACATTATTAAAAGGCCATCATGGCGCTGAGATGGTTCATTATTAAAGAGATGGGAGATCGGTAGTGCTTTGTGAAGAGACCAGCCATGACGACTCTTACAGCTGTGTTTTGACGGCTCGGGGTGGGCGGATGATATCACCATGACAGCACTATTTGAATTTCCTCCACCCACTTCTCCTCTCTTCTTCCTGATATATCCCAATTTGCATTTTAGGCTTTTAACTGTTGGCTGTCAACCAGAGGACATATGATAAGTGGAGAGAGTAGAATAAGTGAAAGTGGTTGCGTACTGCTATTGGTGTATTTTTTTCCTGTGTCCTCCAGCTGCTATTGACCCCAAGTAAATTTGAGTGGCCTTTTTATACACCTTCTACTGTACTTTGTGTGATTAATGGTTATTGTTTTTTATTATCTGTCTCAAACATTTTGATTTTGCCAAATGTCTCATTCATCACTCTATTTCCCCGTCCGTCCATCTCGTTTCTCAGACACAGTGAGGAAGAGCATTTCAGAGGCGTCCATCTCTTCTCCTCACGCCGACCCCCCTGTACCCTCAGAGCCCTCAGAGTTCCTCACCAGGAAATTATCAGTGAAGAGCCAGACTTGCCAGGACTTGGGATCCCACAACACTTCCACTTCTCACAGTGCACCGCTGCTCTCTGAGAGGACTGTATGTCACGCTTGAACATGTTTACATTGAGATTAGCATGCTCTCACTTGATGCTTTTATCCACAAGAAGTTAACAGTATTAAACAGCTATGGGCTTAAAAGAACACCGTGGTGTTAGTGGGGTTTGTTGTGGGAATTAAATCCTGTGATTATGGAAAGGTCTGTAATTTGATGATGATTATTGCACCATTGCAGTGCTAGAGAAATCACACCAGCCACCTATCTTTGATCAGGTTATCTCTGCTTTCATATAGCTTGCTTTAAGAAGATTTAGCATATAGTTCTAGCCTTTTTAAAGGGTTGATCAGTTTATAAGCATGGAGATATTTTGGTCCTCTGTCATACAATGCTGTATACCCTGCAGTGATGTGCATGTTTCATATCAATGAACTCAGCTGAGATTATGTCACCCATGCCTCATAAACAGATTTGGCTAGAAAATGCTGACAGAATATCAAAACTTTTTGGTTGTGTGGGTACTGGCAAGGTATTGCAAGATTATCCTCGCATGTATTTTCACACAGGCAGACTGGATTAGTGGCTGGCTTGGGGAAAAATAGCAAGCAGAGGTGACGTAAGATTTTGAATATGCTTTTCCTCCCTGAAATGGGGATTGTTCAGCCAAGACTCTCAGGCATTGAGCCGAGGTTTTTAGAAGATTTTCACAAGGACAAAGTGTTGTGTGTGTATTTCTTATCAAGTTTGTCAAATATTTTATACCTTTCTTCTGCTTTCCTTGACATTACCTTCTCCCTTGACCACTCAGTGGTGTCTAACCTCACCTGAAATATTTCTCATCTCTTCATTTATGTAGCCAGAAGATGTGAATTTCTTCCTCTCCAAGGATGTAGATCCCTCCATGTCCAGCGACCTGTCTTCAGTGGCCATACCACCCCCTGCTGGTGAGGAGGGGTCAGAGCTGGAACACCCTAGGGAGTTTCCCCTGGGGTTTGAGCCACTGCGCTCACAGCAGCTGGCTGAGATGAAGGTGGCGAGCTCTCCAGTGGTCAAGGATCCTTTCTGCTCTCCTCTGCTGGCTCCCGATAGCATGCTGAAAGGGCTGCCACCTGTACATATAGTGGTAAGAAGAAGCAGCAGTTGGAATGATTGACACGATGATGTAGGGAAATGGGGAAGGAGGGCATTTATAAAGTTAAATACACACAGGTCAAAGGTTGCTCACTCAACTGGAGTGTTAAGTAAGCTGTCATTCAGTGCATCAAAGAGCTTGTGAGTCCTTACAACTGTCTACATTTGGTTGCACGTATGATCCTCTATGAGAAAGCTGATCGTTCATGTTTCTTCAACAAGTTTTAAACTTATCAGATATGATATTGTTAGAGCATGCAGCAGCAGACCAGACCTGTTTATGATGGTGAAGAGAGGGGCGGAGTAGAAAAGGGGTTTGGAGAGGTAAGACAAGGCAGCCTCAAAATGTCAACAGATAGAGTACCAAGGAGTAGGGTTTTAATATGAAAATGAAGAAATTGGTGGCTAGAGTGAGTCAGCGAGAATGTAAAGAAAGCCAGGACAAAAGAGACTGGGGCGCTTGGCTTCCTTTTCTTCATCCCTTAATTAAGATTCTTGACATGTCCTGAAGGGAATCCTAATTTGCTTTTCACCATTCGCATCCCCCTTCCCTCCCTCTCGCTTCTTCTCTCTCCCCTCTCAGGCTTGTGCATTGGACCCCATGCTGGATGACTCTGTGATGTTCGCCAAGCGTTTGAGGAACATAGACCAGCCTGTCACTCTGTGCGTGGTGGACGACCTCCCCCATGGCTTCCTCAGCCTATCGCAGCTCTCCAGGGAGACGAGGGAGGCTGCCAACGTCTGTGTGGAGAGAATTCGCGCTGTCTTCACCCAGAAGGACACACCCCCAGAGCCACGCAAGCACCGCAAGCTGGAACGGACCGATAGGGGTGTGTCGGCCTCTTCTGGGGAAGCCGGTTCTCTCTTCGTCGGCCCCATTGAGGGAGTGGACCTAACTGTCGGGAAAGGGGCTAAAATTGCTGATGGGGAGGGCTTAGTTGCTGTGGCTGCCCAGAATAACACTGACGCTGGTGGTATTGGGCCTTAAATAAGGTTAGATAAAAAAAGAAAGACTGCAATTCATCCAAGGAGTGAAGGGAGGAAGAGAGTAAATGAAAGTCAGACATATTTAGGCAGTGCAATGCCTAAAAGGGAAAGAGAAAGCATCCTAAAAAACAGGAGAGAGTGCCCAGTTTTTGAGAGACAAAAGAAATAGAGGAGCAGCATTGAAATACAACTTCCTTTACAGTTCTTGCCACTTGTCTGTGCACCATCATGCACAGACGCAAATCTGGCAGACAAAACGAGCACACCCACAAAAGATAGTCATGTTTTAAAATGGTAATTTAGCAGCTACTCACATCAAAGACCAGCACTCACCCACGCATGCGGCACACATACTTAACAGAGTTGCCGTTAGGCAGCGGAGGCTCGGACATAAAGCAGTGCCGAAGAGTCTTGAGACGAGGCCTGAATGGGTGATTCATCTAGGCCAAGGCAGTCATTTGAGGCCCTAATCAGATAGTGGTAGGCACACTATATGCTTCTGTATAGAGTCATCCCCATCAAAATGGCCACTTGTCCTTTAGGGAGCCACTCTAAATCACACTTAATAACTCCACATTGTGTTCTCCATTACGCCAGTTTGCCAGTCAATACAGCTCACTTTGTGTATAGTAACTCCGTTGACTCTCTCCCAAATAGAATTACAGAGCTGAAACACAACAGACTGAAAGGCTCTAAACTGGATTGATTTACTTGTTTCTTGAGATTCTTTTGCAATTTTTAATCGTATTATTAACCCTATGCAGTAGTATTACTTTTGTTATTTATATCTTTTTTCTATTGCTGTATTTTAATCCCTGAATCATTACAGGTTTATTTGTTGATTTGTACACTATATTGTTTGTTTAATGTAATCTTATGCTGTTTGTTCCATGTTTGTGAATGTGCTCAATATTTACCTCTCCTTCTTTGGCACAGCTGCTCCGACATGCCTGGCCTTTCCAATTAAACTCATATCCTACTCTCAGTAATGCATACTGATAGGATAGAGTAAATGTAGAATATTACACAGGGACACAGTGCCCTATCTAGATGCTGCCTGGTGCTTTTCTTAGTGCTGATATTACTAATGCAAAGATTGCATTTTATTGATTGCTACAGTGAAATCTGTGGAGATGCACTGAAGTGCATTATTTTCTGAGGACAAGCAATTGCTTGAAAACTTGGGTCCCATCTTTATAAGTCTTGTAACAATGATATCTGTCAGATGTCTGAAAGAGGCTAAATGTTTTTATTTTTATTATTTTAAGACTGGAAACAGTTCTCTCCTTCTGCAGAACTAGAGTAAGAGAGAGAGGGGCAGCAAAAAGTCCAGCCCTCAGCTATCAATACACATTTCAAACTTCACTGCACTGATTTCCTCTCAGGTTGTCCCCGTTCCTTGCCAGGCGTTATTGCTCACTTCTTCTCTGCACAGTATGCAGTGTGTCAAAGTACCACTTCTCTTGAGCCAGGATATTTCCTGCCTGACAATCTGTTTCTACAAATCAGAGGCTTTAGGCAAAGCTCGGGCACCCTGACCAAGAACAGAGTGCTGTGTAAAAACCACTGAACTTGTATTTGGCAAACTCAAAGTGGCTGGTGGTCCCGATTTTTTTTGGCTCCCCACCATCCCATTTGGGGTTGACTTTGTTTTTGATAACCTGAGGACACTCCTCTGAGCGTGTTGCCACCGAAGCACTTTGAAGTACACAAAAACGTCCTTCGGGGGGTCATTCCCTCTATCAGGTCCAACTAAATATAGATGCCAACAATGCTGGCACTGTCCTGCCCTTGCCTGGTAACAGGGCTAGGGTTGCCCATATAGAAGAGCAGGATTTTCAACAGCAAAGTCATGCTACAGGATTAGACCATGCTCAGTTCTGTCAGCTCGGAGTACTTACTGCAATATTTTTAGTCAGATTGATGGAGAGAACCAGGGCCGTGAAGAGGAAGAAAGTAATACACTCATCCTCTCGGAGACGCTGGGCTGAAGTTTGTACTTGCTTTACTAGCTGCTGTTTATGCTCACTCTGCGCTTTTGCAGTAGCTGATTTGTCGTTCCGTGCAAGTGTATTTTAAGCTATAGCTTGTATACATGTCACTGTTTTTTATTTATTTTATTTTTTTTTTGCTTGGTGACTGTATGTGTGTCTCAAGTGGAGTCTGCATGTGCTCACTCACGTGCTCTTGGTAGTCTGTGGTGTGTGGGAAACATGAGCGCACACGCGGGCGCGTCCTCTTTGTTTGTGTTGTGTGTTCACATAAAGACAGGAACGGCACTTTACAGTCAAGAGACTATTCATAGTATTAATCATCTGTTGTTGAGAGCAACCTCTTTGATGTAGTCAAGCCCCCTATGGGACAGCGCTTTTTGTCTGATATACATTGACTTCATCAGTACTGAAAACAGCCCAGTAGGGTGGATTGGCCATTAGCACTTTGTTGTGTAAATTATGTGAGCTACTCAAAAAGAAAAAGAAAAGGTGTCAAATTCACCCACTTGCTGTTTATTGACCTCTGTATGCCTCTTACCCTTGATGACCACTCATGCATCAGGCTAACCTGAGTGCAGGTGATGGACCAGAGAGGCCATCTGGTATTTTGGACAGATGACTTTGCAGAGATGGTCAGTGTTACCTTTAGTTTCCCCAATTTCTGGTATTTTTGGGGGTTCCACTGATGCTTATATGCTGCTGCCTGCAATTTAGAGGAGAAATGTTTGATTCAGTATTTTTTCAATTAGTGTAGCTGTTTCATAGTGTCTGATTGTTGATGATCCACAGACCAATTTCATAATTACAAATTGTCCTTGTGAGTACAAATTAGTTGTATTAGTTCAGTTTTTTGGTTGTTCAATTGTCAGGTTGTAAGCATACCTCCAGTTTTACTCTTCGAAAGCTCTTCTCACTTGAGATTTTCTTTGCCCCAGACAGATTTCGGTGAAGTGCAATGCGAAGTGCAACGCTGCTACAAACATGGGCGAGCTGCTTCAGCACTTAGGTCCCCGTTTACAGTAAAGCTATGCAGTTACACACCAGCATCACATCATTTTTCTCTGTTTCCTCAGTCAGAAATGTGGTGTTTATTATTGTGCAATGTGTTTGAATCACCTCAAGGTTGGATTTCCTAATTAGCATACCACTCCATATACCACAGCACTTGTTTTAAAGTAGATTCAACCTCAGCCTCTCCTCTGAAATGTCTCCTAATGAGAAATACTCATTTGGTCAATCAGTTACATATCCTACATGTGTGGTTGAAGTTTCAAGCAGAACCAAAGACTGCAGCCAGAGTCTTGTAACTGTCCTTGCTGTTTAATGTTTGCTGTTAACTGGTATCATTGAAAATGCAGGTGCTAGCCAGTGTCATAACCTCCATATGCAAATTGCTCGGCAATGTAAAAGGCAATTCTGATGTAGAATATGATTAGCCTTTTAAAAGAAACGAGCCATAGACTGGAAACACAGCTGTTTAAAAGTTAACTTTTTTTTATTTTTATTTTTACTTTTTTAAATTTTCTTTCATTCAAAACACCACAAGTGCAAACCTGTGAATAAAAAAAAGAATATATATATTAAACATTATAATTCATGTAGATATTTTTACTTTTAGATTTGTTAATCAGATTGATTGCTGATTGATTGATTTGACTGCATTTTCTTTGCAGGTTTCATACTAGAATGATACTCCACGAGTAGGCTGATTTCTTCCTCTGTTGATTTTTATCTAAATAAATATATTCTCCCATGATCCTGCTGTTGTGTGTATCAATTGACTTTTCTTTGCATTGATTAAAGTAAAGGTTAAGTAAAAGTCACTGAGTATAAGAAATCGAGATTCAAATTCAATCTATCTGGACAGATATTCTTGGTATATCTGATGGCTTTGTATGATTTATGATTGCATTTGTGAATACCAAAAAAACAAACAAACCTCGTAATTGAATTTTTACCAACATCTTGATTCAGTCAGGACTTGGGGGGGAAAAGGTCAATTACAAGGTTGACCTTTGGTAAACATAAAAAGTGTCAGCTCAAATAAAACAAAATACACAATGCAGAGAGCTCTCTGTGATATTATTCATTCATCATTATTTCTCTACACAGAGGAAAGTAACCAAGCACTGTAAGTACACTTTTGAAGTACTTGTATTTCCATTTGATGCTACTTTATACTTCTACTCCACCACATTTCTGAGGCAAATATTGTACTCCTCACTCCATTATATTTATCTGACACCTATGGTTACTTTGCAGATAAAGATTTAACACATAAAACACATGAAGAGTTTATAAAATATGACGCTTTGTATGGATTAAACTACCCAGCAGTATAGAAGTTAGTGAAAAATAGCTCCACTTTGACCAGTTACAACATTAAGATCTAATAATATAATACATGTAATAATATAAGTTAAGTACATTTTGCTGACATTTCTGTACTTTTACTTTTTTTTGAATGCAAGGATTATACTTGTAACAGAGTATTTTACATTGTGCTACTTTTACTTAATTAAGGGATCTGAGTACTTCTTCCACGGCTTCTTTTGCATGGACACAGGAAAAAAGTAAAATTTTTCAAGGAATTTCAGCCAATTAGATCCCGTTCCTGTTGATATATATCCTGCTGATTAGTGATGTAATAATTTGAGCCAGGAGGCCAGGCATCATCTGTCTCAGTGCTACTTCATTAGAGGTGTGTGACCTCTAATGAAAACATGATTGCAATCAGCAGTGGCATTTTTAATGTGTGGACGTGTCGCATTTTCAATGCACGAGCGGAACCAGGAGCGCGCACTCTAACCCCCCCACCCCTTCTTCCCAACCAACCACACACACCAGCCACCATCCAGCTTCAGCTGCTGGATGGGAGCCCACATGCTTTGAAGGGACCAGCGTGAACGCGCCCGGTTCTTCCCTCCACCCTCGCTCGCGCTCTGTGTGCTCGAGCCGTTCCTCCGTGCGCGCTCCCGCTCAGAGGCAGGCTTCAGAGAGCCCGGAGAGCAGACGAGCGACAGCTGGGGAGAGAGAAAGATGGAGGTGAGGGTCGGGGAGAGACTCCTGTGCCTGGCCGTGCTGTCCAGCGTCTTCTGCGTGGATTCAGTCCTCGGGAAATACGTCAAAGGCATCGTGAACACCAAAGAGGTGAGCGCTGTTTTTTTCTTTGCCTCTTTAATTAGTTGCCACTCGCCACAATGACACCGCCACAGACTGAGAGGAGTGGGAAAAGGGACTCGACTGCGTATCCGCACGCAGGTGTCTCTGTGGTGGACTGTACCGCGGATAGACGAAGAGGCTACCACGAATTCACCTTTAAGTTGCCTTGGATATTTACATGCCGCCATATGAAACACACTCACCTCTATTCTGCCTTGCAATTGCGCGCCATCTGTGTGCGTGTCATCTGTGGCGTATATTTTACCCTCATTATAGTGTTTGGCATCATTGTAGCCCCAGTAAGCGGCATCCCACCAGTCCACGGCTATCAATCGAGCCTCCAGTAGTGATTACTCATCTTTAAATCAAATGCAGCTTAACGTGCATGATTTCGTTGCCACGCTTAAATGTAAATTAGCAGTGTGGTATTTCTGTTTATGATGAGAGGACCCGTTACAGGTGTGCGTCATATGGCTTCTGGCGCGCAGCGCTGGATTTGTGGTGATCCTTGAGAAACTGGCCTCAGTCCTGCCTGCTCATGGGTTTGAGTCTGTTTTCAGACAAATCAGCATCGACAAAATCGCTGCCCTGACAGGATCTGCGAGTTGAAATGTTAACTGTGCAGCTGAGCAGATAACTACTGTACCTTGGGCGGTTTGTAATTCAGGAGGCTACCACCTGCTGTTCCACATCTGAGGTTGGTATTCTCACGAGTTTGTGGCTCAAGTTTGACATACATGAGTTAGTTCAATATGGCTATCTACCATTTTGTTGTGAGTTCAACAAGACAGGCCACTATGCAGACAAAGTAGCCTCTATATCAACACTGGCAAATTAGCTTTAATTGAAATTATTCAACATTGTGGTAATGCTGTTGGAATTTCTGCAAAACCTGTGCTGTGGAAGTCAAAGTATTTATCTCTCTGAAACAACACAGGACACATTTGACCTTTCAATGTGTTAGGCCAGCTGTGCCTTGAGACTCTAACCAGGGGTAAAGAAAATCAATGTTTGACAAACATGCCACATAGATCATGCAAACATAAGACAGAATATGTATGATACCAAAACAATTTCCCAGAGCCCAAGGTTTCTTGCAGCTGGAGAGGTGCCAGTTCACCTCCTGGGCACTGCTGAGGTGCCCTTGAGCAAGACACCGGCCCCCTTAATGCTCGGGCTGTGTGCTATGCAGCAGCTCCATCACCCTGGGATCTCTCTGCATTAATACATGTCTATAGGTCTGGTGTGTGCATGTGTGTATTTCAGGCCTCTGTGTGCGTTGTTTTTTCTATACACACACACACACACCCAAGGGGGAAATTCTCATTATTATTATTATTATTATTATTATTATTATTATTATTTTGCCTGAGCTTACGATGATAAAAACCATAAAAAAGCAGTAAATGCTCACATTAGAGAAGCTAGAACCAGCAAATGTTTGGCGTTTTTGCTTGATAAATAAATGATAGGATTGTTATCGTTCGTTGAATTGTTTCGTCTCTAACATGACCGCTGTCAGCAGTTGATATCTCCAGTTGCCACAGTGGAGCTGCTCAGTGACCAACAGCACAGGAGGGGACTGTGTTGTTGCCCTGTTCACCTCAGGTCACACTGTGATGGAAGGTGCTGTTGTGTAAAAAAAAAAAAAAAAAAAGAGCATGCATGTTCAGAAATATCCCTCCATTGAAACGCAGTGTAAATATTTTGCACCAACCATGTGCACTCAGGTGTTTCATGTACCACAGATTTTCATGTGTTGCCAAAATGCTACTTGGCAGCAAAAAAAAAAAAGGTTGAAATACTTTGCTACCGAGCACCAGTATATCACCTTACTTGTATATCATCTTACTTGGCTCCCCCCCAAAAAGAAACAAAGCACAGAATCTATCAGACACCAGGCAGTCTGAGCCAACAAGCTTTAATTCTCACTCCAGCTTGCTGACTTGTTGTGCTCACATTCCCTGAACTCTGACTACAGTCAATTTAAAAATGCGTCATGAACTGAGAGATTGAAGTCACCAGTTTGAATCCCCAGGATGACGATGGGGATCTGAATGGATAAATTGAACCAGAGGCTCTCATCCATCCATCACTGCTGTTGAGATGCCCTTGAACGCGGCGCTGAATCTGCACCTGCTCCACTGGAGCTGCTCAGTGGCCAGCAATAGGTTGCACTGGGCAACTTCCGTGTGTGTGTGTGTGTGTGTGTGTGTGTGACTCTCCAGCTCTCGACTAGAAGGGCATCTACTTTTCTAATCCTCTGCAGTAAATAAGAATATAGTTAGTCAAGCTGTCTTGTTATGCAAGGACACCAATAAAAGAGGTTTTACAAAATAAGTAAATTCCGCACTTAAACTGCATTTTAGACTGCAACTAATTATTATTTTCATTATCGATGAATCTGATTATTTTGAAGAATTTCAAGAAATAGTGAAAAAACGCCATCACTATTTCGTCTGTGATATCTTCAAAGTGCTTGTTTTGTCCAACCAACACTCAAAAATCCAAAGATATTCAGTTGGCTAAATTAACCAGCAAATATTTACATCTGAGACGCTGGTGCCAAAGGAATTTTGGCATTTCTGCATAAAAAAATGACTTAAATGATTACCAAAATTAGTGGATGATGGAGTTTCTGTTGATGGATTAAGTGATTAAATTAGTGATTTGTTTTAGCTTTAATGCTAAAATGTAAAACAAAATGGAGACCTGCATTTTGTTTCTTGCTTTTCAAAATCTGGTCAGTTTTCTCATCTTACTCTTGTGCCTCTAAACAGTTCAGGGATCATTTGACAACCTAAGCAAAACAACAGTCTCTGAATGACATCGGGCAACACCGGCCGTGACATATTGATAGAGTGTGTGTGTGTGCGCGTGTGTGTGCGCGTGCGCGCGCGCGCAGTTTAACACACCATCAGTCTTGCCCGTGCATTCCTGCCCCAAGGTCACCCATTAACTCCACTCCACACATCCCCTCTGATTCTCACACACACACACACACACACACACACACACACACACACACACACACACACACACACACACACACACACACACACACAGAATAAACCTCAGTACTCGCACACAAAAACATTATGCTGTAGCTGTATCAATGTCTGCAGAGGTGAAGGCAGAGTTTGTGCAGAGCTGTAAATTGACAAATGTAATTTCCCACACTGGGAGGGATGAACTGTTGAAACCTGTGGAGTGGCTGGAGAAATAAAGAGAAACACCAGTAAAGTTATCCAAAGGCATCAGTGTGGCAGACTGGTCACCAGCTTTATTTGGGCTGGTCGATGTGAACAATTAGCTTTAGTGGCTCGTGGCGTGTGGAGGCACTGATAAGATGTCCCTTTGCGGGGCAGCGGTATCTTTAAGGTCAGAGGAAGGTTTTGAATCCAGCTGGGAAAATCTGAGAAAGAAATAAAAACCTTGCACTTCTTCAGCAGCCAACAGGACCCCTGAGCAAGGCAGTAAATCCACACTGTGCTTCAGGCTGTTTCCCCTGTGTCAGTGTTTGCCGCACACCGATGTTAAACTTCAACAAAAGCATAGTCCTCCTCTGACCTGAGGTTGGGCGGAGGTGTTGCTCGGTTACATTTTGACAGCACACTCTTGCTGTTACAGGGGTCAAACCTCAGGTTCCAATAAGGCTGAATGATTTTGGGAAAATATGTAATTGCGATTATTCTGACCAATATTGTGATTGTAATTTAGATTTGTACCAAGCATTATCACAATTTCTTTCTGGTTTCAGCATGAATAGAATCTAATAATAATAATAATAATAATAATAATAATAATAATAATAATAATAATAATAATAATAATTAATGATGATGATTAATGCAGTTGCTTGTTGTTGAGGTTGTCCCAGAGTTTTCTTTTTTTTCCAACCAGTCAAGAAAGAAAAGTGAACTTTTAAGTAAACTTAGCTAATGATCTATAGGAAACTTTAGCCCACATACAGTAGTAGCCCACATTTAGTCAAAGTGTGAGAGACACCAGCATGTGGAGAGTTTATTAGCCAGGCAACCAATGAGTTTCCTTTTTGACATTTGGCCAACTCAAGAATTAACGCTAACTAACATTAACTACAGCTATGTAAAATAAGTAAAAGTAGTGCAGGCAACATTCACCAGCTTAAATTTAGTTACTACAGCTTGTTAAAATGCTTTTAAGTGTATAATTTATAGTCAGAATTTCAGCTCTTTCAAATCGCAATTTTGATACTAAAACTAATCATTTAGTCGTAGTTTTCTGCATTCTCTTGGTGTAAAAAATGTGGCTATAGACAGGTTAAAGTGTCTTTGATCTTTGGTTTCCACAGTTAATGAAAATTTGTGGATTAGACCAGAAAGGTCTTTAAACCTTTGCCTTTTGAAAATGAATGAAAATGAACAGATGCCCTTGAAAGTTCTTTTTCTAATTTAAAAATCTAGCGCCCGTATTCATGAGCGTGCCTCGGCTCTGTGGGCCTTTCTCCATCCTAAAATCAACATCGCACATCCTGAGTGAGGATGTGATGGATGTTGGGGTTGATATAGCAGCAATTTTAAAATGAAGGATTTCACCAGGATTCCTGGACCTAATAGCATTGTGAAGTAAGAGGCCAAGCATGTGGCATCTTATTCTAATTAATGCCATGTCTTATCTTAAAACATGCCAGTTTTAAATTCTTCAATTTCAACAAACATGACTTTGAAAGTCACTGAAAAATCCTTCAAGTTGTCATTGAAGTAAGTTTTTGGGAACCCTGCATGCATAGAATTTCCAACTCAATCAGTTTTCCTGCATCTCTTTTTAATGAGGACATTGTGATTAGATACAGGCACCAAGTATACGTGCAGGTGTGTGCATGTGAGGGAGTGTTTTCATCCAAATGCTTGCTTAAATGTCTGTGTTTGTGTGTCTGCAAAGTCTGTGTGTACTCATGTGAAACACCCACAGAGACAGAGAGGGACAGAGCTTGAGTGTGTGTGTGTGTGTGTGTGTGTGTGTGTGTGTCGGTGCGTGAGTGTGTTTATGCGTCGTAGTGTTGTGTAACCCTGACTAATGAATCATTGAGAAGCCCAGCGGTCCAGGGGTGACTTGACTAGCTGATTGGTAATTAATTGTTAATGAGGCTTAGCAAGCAAACAGGGATCTGGAGAGAAAGAGGAAAAAGACAGAAAGCTACAGAGATGAAAGGACAGAAACTGTGAGGGAGGAAGAAAGAAAGACAAAAAGAGAGACAGAGACACTGAGACGGAGAGATGCTGAATTGACCGGATACTGCATCAAGGCATAGCACTTGATTAATGGGGTGTACGTACACACACGCACGCACGCACACACGCACGCACATGTGCAAGCACGCACACACTTTGGGAGGTGGCTGAGTGATTCTGCATCACAATGCAGTGGCCGTGGGGAAATAAGAAGACTAAAAGGGGATTAAGGTAGACACTTCATCCACTGTTGCTGTTCTCCAGCTCCAGGGCTCATTCTCCTTTCTACTCTCCACACACACACACACACACACACACACACACACACACACACACACACACACACACACACACACACACACAAGGTTGTTGACGTCTGGGAAATAGCTTGAGCCTGATGGCGAATTGTGCTAGCAGCTATCGGGGCGCCATGCTGGCTTGGTGATGCCGCCTTGGCGTTGTTAGACTCAGTGGTCTGCCTTTAAAGGGGAACGTGACCAATTTTACACATCAAAGTCTGTTTATAGGTCTTGGGGAGTACTATTGCATAAGCCTTTTGTGGCTCCACAGGGAGCTAAACCAAGTCTGATCAATTGCCTCAAGTGATGACACTTGAGTCAGTGTCAGCTGGGTCTGAAGACTACAAGTTTGAAAATGAAAAAAAATCTGCGGGTGTGGAGTTAGAAAGAAGTGAGCTTACCAGACCTAGCATAGCGCACACCCAAATCTCCGACCAAACTGCTGGAGGTCGAGTTGCATTGTGGGTAATGTAGGCGCCAGGTCTTGACAAGGAAGAAGAATGTGTGGAATAAAAAAAGATGATATCTCTGGTTCTGCTGCACTGATTTTGATCTTTTTTTCTAACTGTCCATCATGAGTCCAACATTGTTATACTGTAAGAGTGCAATGCTAAATCGGTGGAGTACTCTTTTAAGCTAAACATGCCACTGACTTAAAGTGTCCTTTGTGCAGAAACCAATGATTATTTTTATCATTGGTTAGTCTGCAGTAGCTGGCTTTAGAGAATGTTTGACATTTTGCTTGAAAAATGACTTAAAAGATTAATTGATTATCAAAATTGTCTATAAAATGTTAGAAAACAGTGACCAGTAAACATATTTGCTTGATTAATGACTTGAAATGAATTATTATTAAAATTGTTGTCAATTAATAGGGCTGGGTGATATGAAAATATGTAACCAAATAAATCCAACAGAGTGACCTCGATAAGGACAAATGTAAAAATCAGATCTAAAATTAGATTAGGGCTGTAAATAACGATTATTTTCATCAGCAATTTGTCTCACAATTATTTTCTCAATTAATCGATTAGCTGATAAATACAATAAAATTTCCCAAAGCCCAATGTGACGTCTTCAAATAACATGTTTTCTATGACCCACAGTCCAAAACCTAGAAATATTCAGTTTAATCTTAAATCCTCACATTTGAGAAGCTGGAACCAATGACATGGCATTTCAGCATGAAAGATTACTAATCAACTGTCAAAATAGTTGATAGTAGAGTCAATCGACTAATTGGTTAATCAACTAATCGTTTCAGCTCTTGTGTAGATGGATTGAAGGGAAATTGTTACAGCATGTATTTTAGACATTATTGTGCGTCCAACTTTATGGCAACAGTTTGGGGAAGACCCTCTCCTGTTTCAACAAGACAATGCCCCCATGCACAAAGTCAGCTTCTCTGAGTTTGTTGAGGAAATACTTGACTGGCCTGCACAGAGCCCTGACCTCATCTACCCCATCAAACACCTTTTAGGATGAACTGTAACGCCGACTGCGAGTCTGGACTTATCACCCAACATCAGGGCCTGACCTCACTGATGCTCTTGTGGCTGAATGGGAGAAAAATCCCTGCAGCCAAGCTCCAAAATCTTGTGGAAAGCCTTCCTTGCAGAGTGGAGGCTGTTATAGCAGCATATTAATGTCCATGGCTTGGAAATGAAATGTTCCCCAATCTCATATGTCCACATACTTTTGGGCATGTATTGTACTTCCTTTCGTATGTTGGCTCACTTCTATTATGTTAGTCCTGTTTAATCACAGTACTGTATGACCAGTTAAAGATACTGGGTTGGTTGAACTTCTGGTTAGATGTCACTGGTTGTTTATAGACATTTATTGAAAATTGTGACTTGGTTTTAGAGCAAGTAATTAAAAGGGACAAGAGTACAATACGTGTTTATGTGTGTTTGAATGTACGGCCTGGCCTTTTGATGTTTCTATGGCAGCTGCAAACTAAGGCATGCTGTGGTTGCTATGACAACAATGGGGTGCGGGGGTGGGGTGGGGTGGGCAATGTGTGTGTGTGAAGTGGTGTGTGGATGAGTATGTGTATGTATGTTTGTTTCAGGCCAGCCATTGCATGCTGTAAGAGTGTGTGACAGATGCTTGTGGGTAATTCTGTGTGTGTGTGTGTGTGTGTGTGTGTGTGTGTGTGTGTGTGTGTGTGTGTGTGTGTGTTTTTGTCCAACAAGGGGGTCTTTCACAGTCCTAGCCTGTGGTGGGTTAAATGATACCCTCCACCATCCCAACCACCAGACCCACCCCTCTCTCCTCTCTCCAGGGATTCATCTCTGGGTCAGTGCTTCCCTCTGCTGCCCTGGTTGTCCTGGTTACAACCTTAAGCGTCACCCGGGACAACGCACAGAGGTGGGAGTGAGTCTCCGGCTTCAGTGGCTTTTGGAGTTTGCCATGAATTATAACCCAGAGGCTCTGGGGGATGAAGCTGGCTGGCTGGCAGCGGCTGAAATATGGCTGCGGTTTTGTTTGCTGTGATATATGGAGGCAGCAGTGCTAGCCACGCTACACTGCTCTGGTTGCACTTTATTTCTCAGCACAGAAATTACTGTGCTTGTTTATGTAGGGAGAACGCAGGGCAGAGGTAATTACAGTATAATGGTGCATGGGGAGTTTAGCTGGTTGGGTGGAGATCAAGAGTTCATAACAACCAACCTGAAGGCTGGTTTTAATAAGGAAGAGGAGAACTGCGAGTACTTGGAAGAAGCTGAAATGTGCAACAGATTCTTGTGGACGAGTCGAAACATAGTGTGTGAATGCAGTTGTGGTCTTATTCTGGATCTGCTTGTTTTAACATTTGAAAAGTACAATTGATTTTAGGGGAAATAAACATTGCCTGAAGTAGAACTTGGAGATTCATCAATATAATATCAGAACCTGATATGCAAGACTATATCATTTGTTATTTATATTCTAGGCTATTGTGCTTGCCTGGTCTGAAAAGCTACATTGCAGTAGAATAATTCAACTGCTCAACTGACTGTTCTGTGAAATGAGTAACTGTTTTGTCATCATATCCAGATAACTCCAGATAGGAAAGCACGAGTAGTCATGCACCAAATTATCATTGTGAGTAGGGCTGAATGTTGAAGCTCAGTACTTTTGGAATACTGACCAAACTGTGTCTGTAGCACTGAATATCAATAATAGTCAAGTTTAGAAAGTTGACTTTAGATTCATTGTCTTGTTTACTCGTTCTTTGATAAGATAATTCCTCGTCTAAATCAGGATAGGCCCGCATGTAATGATTACTTTCATCAATTAGTCTGCTGTAATTTTGTTGATTTAATTGTTAATTGTTTGGTCTATAAAATGTCAGAAAATAATTAAAAGTTCCCATCACAATTTCCTAAAGGGGAAGTCTTCAAATTTCTCTTTTTGTCCAACCCACAGTCAGATATTCAGTTTACTATAACTGAGACAAGAAAAAGCAAAAATTATCACATTTGAGAAGCTGGAACCAGAGCATGTTTGGCATTGTTGCTTGAAAAATTACTTAAATGATCAATTATCAAAATAGTTTAGCAGATTATTTTCTTGTTGATTAACTAAATGGTTTATTGACTGATTGTTTCAGCTCTAGTGTCAATTGGTCAGATTCTTAGTTTTGGATGCATTTTACTGTATATGTTTGGTATACTTTATTTATTAGGGCTGCAACTAATGATATTTTCATTATTATTATTATTATTATTATTATTAATCTCTTTTTCTTACTGGATTAATTGATTAATCATTTGGTTCGTAAGATGTTAGAAATAAACATCACAATTTCCTAGAGCCTAAGTTGACATATTCATATTGCTTATTTTGTCTGACCAACAGTCCAAAAGATTTTCAGTTTACTATCAAACAAGACTAAGAAAAGCAGTAAATATGGGCACCTTTTGAGAAGCTGAAAGTCTGGCATTTTGTCCTCGAGAAAATGACTCAAACCATTAATTAATTAGCAAAAGCGTTGCTGATTCCTATTGACTAAAAGGCATTTACCACAAATCTTTAGTATTTTTGGTTTGAATCCAGCCTTGGTTTCCTGATAGTGTCATTTGTCTAAATAGGTCTTCTGTCATTTGTTGTATTAATTTTGTAAGACTAGCTATTACTTTTTCTTAAAGATTTGATGTCTCATTCTGGTTCAAAACTCTTCATTTATTCTAGCTGCCTCTGTTGGGTCTACTCACACCGGGCAGTCCTCCAGATAAAGAAAAGTGTGTGTAAACAGCATATAAGTGATGTGGTGTTAGTGCTGTGTTCAGCACTATGATCCATATCTACAGAATGTGACTGCCCACAGCTGTATAGAATGAATGAATCACATATATATATATATATATACCGCCCCTGACTGATCCACCATGCTGCTGCAGTGCCTTATGTAAGCTTAGTGAAGTACCCCATCAGCACTATTATCTGGTCTCATGCTGCCAAGCTTATGGCTGAATAATATTAAGAATGGATAGTTTTTTTTTTTTTCCATCTTCTCCACCTCTCTCCCTTATTAATGTGCTTAGCAGCCCCTTAATGCCCTCTCTGTTTACCCTCTCTAGAAGTTTACCCTCTTGGCACTACCTCCTTCCTTTTTCTCTTACCCAGACCTCTTTTTTTTAATTTCTCCTCCACCTCTTCTTTAACTTTTCTGAAACTCTGCCCCTCTGTTTCAACTCCCCTCTTTCTCTTTTTTTATTGCCGCATTTATGTCCTCTCCAACTTTTATTTTTTTTCTTCCCTTCCCTCTTCTGTTTTCCCCACAAGCTCTCTTTTGGCTTTTGGGATGTCAGTGCGTCTGTCGTTGCGTCGGTCATTCACTTCACCACTTTGGTCCAGACTGAAATATCTCAACATCTATTGGATGGATTCGTGTTACATTTTGGTGTCCACAGAATGAATCCTAATAACTTTGTTACTCCCCTGACTCTTCCTCTAGCGCTGGCAGCAGGTCAAAGTTCTCACTTATTCTGTGCAACATCTCAACATCTAATAGATGGATTGGCACAAAAGTTTGCACAGACCATCATGCTTCTCAGACAATAAATGCTACTGACTGATTATACCCAGACTTTTCCTCTAGCACCTCAGCATGGCATGAAACTTGGTACAGACATATTCCTTTCAGGATGAATTGAAATAACTTTTTTCGTCTCTTGACTTTTCACCTGACACCATCATCAGGGGCCAGTTTCGGAAAGATAAACTTTGACTACGTATGGCTTTGATCTAACTAATAGCCAGACATGTAGATTCATCCTTTGTTTATTTCTTGACTATTTTAAGTAGGACTAATTTCAATGGATTCTGGGTAAATTTAAGACTTTTTTCAAACTAAAAAAACATGGCTCAGAAAATATTTGCCTTTTGGAAGAGTTAAACAGTTACAAGGACATTTTACTGGGAAAATTCAGCAAAGAGTGAAACAATACCAAAAACTTCAAGCAGCATAAGGGCTCGTACTTCTTCTCGCCAGTCAGGCTCCAGGATTGTTTCCTTAGGTAAACGAAAATGACTGACAGTCTCCTCACAGCTATATCTTTCCAACGTTACTGTGGTCTCTGAAACTCTTTCCTTGCTCCACATTGTTAGCGAACCACCAACTGTGAGCCATGTCTTGCTCTTTTTTGTCGTTTGGTGCCACTGGTCAGCAGATGTCACTGATTGTTACCATGGAAACATGGGACTGATTTAGCCTGGGGGTAGGATTTATTTTTGTGAAACTGTCTAACGTGCATTAGAGTAATCTAAGAGCAAAATATAGACTGACCTAACCCGGCTGGGCATAAATACAGCCTCACAGAGCTGCTAGCATGGCTGTAGACTTTTACTCTCCTTATTACTTTGCTTCATACATGTTTGTTTTTTTTGTTTTTTCACCTTTTCCCCTCTCTTCTGTTTTTGACTCCAGGACTGGGTTTTCCTCACTCGCTTCTGCTTTCTCACCGACTTTGGACGTCTGGACTTCCGGTTCCGCTATCCAAAGGTAGGACGACTTACTGTGTTTGAATGCATCAGTACATTTTCCACATTGCCTCAGCTTGCCCACAATTTCTTCTCTAGCAACATAAGCGTTTTACTTTTCTTCATCCTTTCTTTCTTAACCAGTTTTCTCTCTTTCGCTCTTTCCTTCCTCTTACCTCACCTAACCGGATGCCATTGCTCTTTCTCTCCTCTCTCCTTCTTCCTCTGGGTGTTCCTGCTGTACCCGCCTCGTCCTCTTTTTCTATCCCCTCCTTCTCCTTTTGCTCCCCCCCCACTCTATCTTTCTATGCATCTGTTTTGTTCTCCTTTGCTCTGTCTTCTTTTACCCATGCCTTGCTTTATTGTTGTAGCCTGCAGACTTGGGAAACAGTTTTTGTCGTATAAATCTCAAACCGTCTCACTGCCTCCTCTCTGATCCATGCACTCTCTATTTTCTCTCTCTGTCTCTCCTCTGTGCAGTCTCGCTGCTGTCAGAACATATTGCTCTACTTTGATGACAGTTCTCAGTGGCCAGCTGTGTACAAGAGGTCTGAAAAGGTGAGATTCTGACGCCCTCTGCATCATGTCTTTTGCCAAGCCATTATTAAAGAGAGATACAGCTCATTTTACTCATTTGCATGTCGCTGTTGTAATGAAAAAGCTCTGTCACTCCAATTTAGTTAATTTTCACATTTTAACTTGAACTAAAGGATCACACGCTGTTCACGCTGCTCAGAATAAAACAGAGCTGTCTTTCTCAGCTCCTGAAAGGCTTTTCACTCACAGGCAATGATTTATTATTGATGAAACATGCAGTGATCAAGGATGGTACAATCCATATTTGTGAACACAACGTGAGACAGCAGAGTTCTGCCTGAAGTGAAGCTGCTCCACAGAAAATGACAGCAGGAAGATTTTCGGCAGATAGATGTCTATTTTCTGGTTTGGAAACTGGTAATACTACCATTTTAGGGAAAACTATTTGGACAGTGACACATTTCTGTTGTTTTGGCCCAGTACTCGAACACGTTACATCTTAAATGAAACAATGATTGAAAGGGCAAAGGGGAAAGTGCGTACTATCAGCCTTGATTTAAGGATATTTACATACATATTGGGTGAACATTTTAGGAAATACAACCCTGTCTTTGTACCTCTGCTGTGTTGTTCAAAATTAGGGGAGTCTATGATTGATATTGATATTGTTCACCCAACAATATCATTGGGTGAACAATAATTGAACATCCTTAAAACTGAAAGTCAGCACTTCAGCCTCGTAGCTATTGTTTTATTTCAAATCCAATCTGCTTGAGTACAGAGCCGAAACAATAGAAAATGCGTCTCTTTCCACGCACTTAAAAGACTGCACTGTATGCATTTAGATTTTGGTGGGCTCACAAACTTATTCTCCCATCCACGGCCTATGCAGTGTACATTTAACATCTGCTTGATTGCATAATTATAAGACTTAGGTATGAGATCTTTGGCTATTTGGATTCATGTAATATTGGCCTCAGGTACAGGAGTAGCACGCATGAATCCTTAATCTGTGCTGTATATGCCACAGTCAGCTGGTACTATGAGATATAAGATGATACAGTATAAAAATAAAATCAACATTAAATTGCTTTCACAACCAATGAATAATGTATAATGGGACCATTTACTGTAGGCAGACGTTGGTACCTTTCATTCACTCATTTTAAAGCTGTACTTAACCAGCTCTGTGTTATTTTATTAACACACAGCATCTGATGCAACTGTTTCTTGTGTTATTAAAGTTATTACAAATACAATTATTAGGGTTATCAAATGTTTTGTGAACTATATATGAAAATAGTCTAGCACTGGAAGAAAATTGACCAAATACCTTGCATTTCTTGGCCCATGTGGTCACTTGGTGGTGTATTCTTCTTGCAGACATCCAGATGTGACATTTATGTTGAGATATTTTCAGCACAGCTACAAACAGCCCACCGTTTCTCAGCTCTCAAGATGGATTTTGGTGTTAGTTTCACAGAATCAAATAGTATGGCCTTCATTCTACACTCACCATTTCGCTAATATTCAGCAGTCACACTGGGAGAAATCCATCACAGAAGAGGCAAAAAAATATCAATTTTAATTCCACTCACAGCAGCTTCAATAGACCAGAAGGCAATGTAGCCATAATTTCAATTACATTTTGATTAAACACACATTGCATTTTCTGGACTGGAAAAACGCTCTTGTGCTTCCACTGCTGCTCTGTTATAACTTAATATGCATACAGCTGAATGTAGGTTTAACCCGCAGCTGCATGCAACAAGTTTGGGCACTTCTTCTGAGCTGTACTGAAAAATGTATTTTGTGAAATGTGTGAAAATAGAAATGGATGAGAGAGGCTGAGGGTAAGTAGATGCAACATAAATTTCAGTTAGGGCAGTTTTGAATGTTTTAAACTGCCAAGTTGTTCCTGTTTCGATTTTTACTGTGTCTTCTCCCGTCAGAACTGCTACCAGAAGGAAGCGGTGCTGAGGCCCGAGAACAACCAGGTCATCAACCTCACGACACGCTACACCTGGTCAGGCTGTGTGGTAAGAGCATACACACAAACATCTACACTGAGCGGCACCCTATCCCTAAAAGAAGACAAAAGACACAGAATCCCACAGAATCTAATGCAGTGATGCTGTTCTGTAACTAAAGTTGACCTCTGACCTCTCTGTGTTGTGTGTTACAGAGGATCACATTATTCATTTTTATCACCAGACAGTTGAATTATTATTATTATTATTATTATTATTATTTTCATCTTTCCTGTTGCATATTCTTTTGTGATGCAAAAAGGGAACATAAATATGCAAAGAGGCAAACAAAAACACACACACACACACACACACACACACAGACACACAGAGAGGGAGAGGGAGAGGCAGTGAGAGCTAATGGCCTGTAATGTGTTTTCGTAACATTTTACTGATTCACACATTTCCACTGTTGATGAGCATCCCAGTCAACTAGAAAAGGTGCAAAAAATATTTCTCCCCTGTAACACCTTTTTTTTCTTCTTCAAAATATTCCTTTTGTCTCTTTTTCAATAAACAACACAACGTGTTTGTTTATCACATTAGGAAGTGTGATTGCCAGCGTGACTCTGTTGTTGTGGCGCTTAGTGCATCTTGTTGCCACATTTCAGGCTATATTGAGGTGTGAAATATGTTTATATCTTGATATATCAGGTTCCCACTCTACTGTGATAATTCAGTGTGTCTCTGAGGTAAAACGAGCTGCCTTTTTGGATAACAACATCCTCTGCGCACACACCCCCTCCATGCATTTCCTCTTTCTCTCTCTCTCTCTCTCTCAGGTGGAGGGAGACGAGAACGAGGAGTTTCTGAGCTGCGTGGGCGGCCGCAGTTTCCGCTCGGTGAGGGAGAGATGGTGGTACATCGCTCTCAGCAAGTGTGGGGTAAGCACCGACCTCTGACGCCCCCTGACCCCCCCTGGCTCTTCCTCTCTACATGGACAGGTGTACTACCAGACGGTTGCCATGGCGACGTGCCGCCGCTATCACACAAACAGACTTGGAGGGCTCACGCACAAACATAGCCGTGTAGTCACAGTGTTTGTTTTGTGCTGATCTTCAGATAAACAAACGTGATCACTGTCGTCATCATCATCTATCCATCAAAACTGAAGACAGATTACTCCTGAGGGGCATAATTGATAAGAAGAGAGTTATGTACTTGTATTAGATATCTGTAAATTTTATTGAAATGCAGCTTTTTTAAAATGCCCAAGCAAGAGCTATTTTAACATTTTAAATCATAGTTTTTAGTTTTTGCAGTCAAGAAAAAAAAACTGATTTCAGGTGCAAGCAGCAGCATCAGATATTAAAATGGGGACGCTCAGGCGAAACTATACCCAGCACACCCTGAGGAAGGCTCTGTGAAACCCTGGATGTTTTTAAAGCTACTTTTTGTGCAGCCTCCCTTTTTAAATTTTAAATCAACTTGAGCATAATTTTTGTCCCAGTATGTGCTTTCCCATTCGAGCATTTTGCACCAGGCTACATTTTAAATTCTAGAAGTAATCTAATTTTAACCCTGTGATTTACAGTAGTTGAGAAATGAGATATAAAGATATACTTATCATCTTATACAGATTGCAATTTATAAAACTGATAGTCTACTAAGGATTATCAAATGCTGTTGCATGTTGCAGACCATCAGACCTGATCCCAAATGTAATATAGCTTATAATAATACTTTCTGTCCAAAATGCCCCTTGCCCTGCTCTCTTCATATGTTACAGCTGATCCTGAATCTGTGCATCTCTCTTTGAATTGCCTCTGGACACCGTGAAGCGCGTTATCTCTCTCCCATGTTGCAGGGCTTTGTACAACAACGACTCTTAATATGCGACTCTCTGCTTATACTGTGCTAAACACGCCTTACAAGGCTCCACTGTAGCCTATTGATTAGCTAGCTTCAGGGACTTTTAAGCATTGTGCTAATGGTGTACCAGGAGAAAAAGAGCAAATTGGTAGCTGCGGTGAAGAAATCATGAGCTTATACAATAGCTCTGCTCAGTGATGATACGTCCTCCTACACAGAGGGCTTCAGTCAAGGACGAATCCCAGGAATAGGTGTGTGTGTGTGTGTGTGTGTGTGTGTGTGGGGGGGGTTATGTTTGTAGTGCCTTCATGTTTGTGAAAGTGGGGGAGGAAAAAGGGTGAATAAGTAAGATTGTCTGCCTATCAGTGTCATACTCCGGGTTATATCAGTGTCATGATCCTGTGTGTTTGTGTGAGAGAACTGTGTTTTTTTTTTTGTTTTTTTTTTGTGGGTTTGTTTTTGTGCTGTCGGTTGAGAGCGCTGGCTGAAGACAGATATGATTAGAACGGATGCTTCCCGCGGAGTGTGGTTTAGTGTCACGCCAGCGTCCGTTGATAGACACACTGCCTAATGCTGTTGGACTGAAGTATAAAAGCTCGTCTCCACTCCCGGGGACATATGCACACTGCGCCCCACAGCCAATTTCCACCCCTCGTCTCCCTTTCCCTTTCACACCTCTCCGTCCTTCTTACCTCTGTCGCTCACAATCTTTGGCTACGTCCCCGCTCTCTTTCAACTCTGTCACCAAGCTGTGACGCGCTCCACGCCATTTCATATCTATTTACCTCTCCGTCTCCTGCTCCTCTCTGTCAGCCTGTCTCTAATTGTGTTTTTTCTCCATCTTGCCATCTCACTGGTCTCATTTCTTCTCTGCCTCTTGCTCATTCCATGCATTTTTCTGTGTACTTTTATGTGCCACTACATATTTTCCTCTCCTTGTCCCTGTTTCTCTCTTATCCAGCTCTCCTTTCATGTACTTACCATCTCGGTCTTTACCTGTGCTGAAGTGGGTCTAAATCTATATCAGCTCATAAGCCGTTAAAACCAGAGGATGTCTACTCTCAATCCCCAGATGTGGACTCGCCTGCATGACATGATAAAATGCGAGGTTGATCGTTATTCAACATTTCCAGGCAATTTCACTTGATTAATTATAGCAGGAAACTGCAAGGCTGCAAATAATCATTATTTCATCAGGGGAAAAAAGACAGTCATTATAAATAAAATTCAGGTCATCACAGATTACACAGCAGAGGACCTCTGGCAGTCAGGATGAAGGCTTTTCAGACAAGTAAATTGCCAGAGAAACCAAAATTCACTAAAATTAGCAGGCTAGAAATTTCTCCTGCAGATGTCTTTGCATGAAGAGTATTTCACTTGATAATTTATAGTCTCAAAAAAACCTTTTTAAAAGCTTTCCTTGTCATACACACATCATACTGTACAGTCCAGCTCTAATTGCATCTGTGTAACGGTGCACAACTACAAAGTTTTGAGAAGGTAAATAACACTTATTTCTCTGGTATTGCCTTTTTCGATGAGTTGCAGTAATATAACTTGTTGGGTAGAACTAATTATACCATTAATTGAAAATAAACAGAACCTTCACATTAACATGGCTTCATTGCTTGCCATCGACCCCAGCAACTGTTGTTTGAGCATCAGGTTATGAGGCGTATATCCTTCTGGTCTCTGAAACACAAGTGGAGAAACAGAAAGCTTTGAATGGCTGTAATCAACCTCCGCTTTATTATGCTGAGTAGAACTGCTGTTAATGAAACTAAATTACCTCAGTAGGGAGCCAAGGAAGCACTGAGATTAGACTGGCTGTTAATGGACACAGGCCACTAAAATGACCCAAATTTCTCAGCTGTCAGGTGACTCATCTATATAGAACAAACAGTGTAGAAACACGTCCGCATCTGCTGTATTTTGTCCAGGTCTCATTGAAAAAATTGTAAACTATATCTCTCATAAAGACTTGCAACACAGTCACATACTGAAGGAGGATCCTTATCGTATCCATAGCCAGTTTGGCCTTGAAACATTGGACTACTTTAATATAATAAATAAGATATAATAGCAGAAGTATTTGACAGTGTTGCGAGTCTTTTGGGAGAGATAACCACCTTTTTATAGGAAATGAACAGACCTGATGATTTGTATATTGTGTTGCTCACTGTGTGAACCAAAAGTGCAAAACTTTAGTTTGTTTGTATCTCAAAATACATTTTGTTAGGGCTGCAACTAACAATTATTTTCATTATCTATTTTGTTATCATCAATCTGGTGATTATTTTCTTGATTAATTGATTCTTTGTTTTGTCTTAATGTCAGATTATAGTCAGCTCTACACGAATGGCCAAAAGTATGTGGACAGTGGTGTTCTTGTCTGTTTTTCATGGTTTGGGCCCCGTAGTTTGAATGAAGGGAAATCTTATTGCTACATACAATGGTATTTTAGACGATTGAGTATTGATTTTGAGTATTGATTGATTACAAGAGTTTGGGGAAGGCCTTTTCCTGTTTCAACATGATAATGCCACCATGCACAAAGCGAGGTTTATGAAGAAATGGTTTTCTGAGTTTGTTCTTGAAGAATCTGACAGGCCTGCACAGTCCTGACCTCGACCGCATCGAACAATTTCAGGATGAATTGGAGCGCCAACCCTGAGCCAGGCCTCATAGCACAACATCAGTGCCGTAACCTCACTAATGCTTTTGTGGCTGAATGGGAGCAAATCCTTGCAGCCAGGTTCCAAAATCTTGTGAAAAGCCTCTCTAGACTCTACCCATTTCACATGTCAAAGTCAATTTCCCGTCGTTGTTAGTGCTACATAGCCTGTGAAAACAGTTGTATAATGTCTTCTGTGGCTTTGGAGGAGCTTTGTCAAGTCTTAGGCAGTAACCCAGATGATGTCATAATGACGTCACCAGGGTTATCTATGCTTGGGCCAGAAAGCGTACATTAAAAACTGTAGGTGTGGAGTTTAAAAGGCATTCTTGGAAATGTAGGATCCAGTGGTTTTAGAGCTTGACTCTGCTTCTTCAATTTTGTCCATTAATTTGTAAATTATTAATTAAATGCCCATTGTTTTGGAATGACATGTTAAACAATCACATGTGGATGTAATGTTTGGGCGTCCACACACTTTGTTCAGATGTCCAGTGTACATAAATGATTGTGCACACTCAGTTTTCTGAGAAACACTAAACTGTAAGCTATAACCAAACTCTTAATGTTCCAGAGACGAGATCCACACTTCCAAAAGACTCTCAGAAGTCCTTTTTAAATGCATTTATCAGCAGCCCAGGGGAGCACAAAATGTACAAGACTGTGCAGGTGTTTGGGTGAGAACACCTTCAGTGTGTGATATATCGGTACAGTATATCAGAAGTGGATGCCTTTTTACACCTGAAACCAACAAGTGACCCCCCCCAAAATCATCCTGTGACCCCCTGTCAGTCCCACAGAGAGAATCCCTGCTGTGTGAAGTGCTACTTCTTCCCTCATCTATCCTTTCTCTACTGCATCCATCCCTCTTTCCCTCTTTGCATTTGCTCCCTTTTCTTCATTCTGCCTTTCTCCATACCTGTTTTTTTTTTTTACTTTCTCCCTCTGTACATCTATCACTCTCTTTAACTCTGTCTCCTTGCTCTTTGTGTCTGTATTGATTTTGTGGCAGTGCATGCTCCATGCTTCTCGCCCTTTTTGATAGAGGGAGTGAGATGGAGTCTCAGGCTGCCAAATGAAATCAAAGTCTTTTTTCCTCCTTCTCTCTTTTCCCTCGCTCCACTGCAACAAGCGCGAACTCCATCGACTTTGAACTTGTGTGTGTGAAATGAGCTCTCTGTGCTCCGATTGTCAACCCATCTCTTCCCCCCCCCCCTTGTTCTCTGCTCCCCATCCGTGATTTTTCTCACCTCCCGAAATTCACTTCAGTGCGGCACCTTTTATTTTTGTGACTGCCAAAAATTAACATCATTTCGACTGTGGTTTGCCACACTGGTACGTTCTTTTTCTACCCCGGTATTTCTCCTTTCCTGCATGTTTATCTACCCAAATATTCTTTCTGTGCGCTCTTTCGTAACATTGCTATGTAGAACACTTATATCTGATCGACACATGATGTGTGCCACACTAACTATATTAATAATGAAAAACAAGAATACTCAGCATTAAATCAGAGGAAACCGCTATGGATGTGCTCCATCCGTCCTTCCTGTTAATCTGGGTCATCTTCTCATTGGCAGCACAGCAGGCAGAGCAGCCTGGATTCATTTTATTTCTCCTCTAACTTCCTCCACACACCTGGGGGTCCCCAAGGCACTTCCAGGCCAGCTGGGGGACTGACTGACGGATGATATGGCACAATTACACTGAGCAGCTAAACCAACAGTGTGTCCCTCCCCAAGGATCATTTGGATGTTTTCCTCCTCTTATAAAAGGAAATGTGCGCTCTGTTATTTAAACCTAAAGTTGTGGTAGGCATGAATTTCATATTAAGATACACTTATCTCATCAAAATAAATCCCAAAGTAGCAACAGAGAAGAGCAGCCCATCCAATGAGGTCACATGCGGTACATTGCCCTGTTCACTCACATGACGGTCTGGTGTGAAGAATGGACATCAGTGGAGAATTTCTGCTGCAGAAAAGGATGAATCAGTGGTCTTAGAAAAGCAAAACTGTCTCATGGTCAGCAGCAACGCAAGATGTTTTTCATCATCATTGTGCAGTTTATGAATATGTTACATGGTTTCTGAGTGTAGGAAGTTAAAGCAGGGTGATGTGTTGACATGTGATATGAGACTAGACATTGGACACTAAGGATTTTAATGTTCCTAATTTGGTGGTATAGTTTAGATTTTTGTTTTCTGGTCGTATGTGATATTTCTGAGTGCTGCTTAGTCATCATATCAACATTATTAATAAGGTTGGGTGTCCACCCTCAATACTTTTTTTGGTACCAACTTGAGTAGCAGTCGTACTCTATTTATTCGTTTAGATTGTTCCAGATTCAGTTCTTGTATGTTCGTTTAGACAACACTGAACTTTTGAGAACTTAGGCTTCTTTTGTTTAATAACAAAAAAGGGTTTTGTGGAAACAACACGTTCATTATCTCGCTTTAATTGTTGACAGATAAAGTAAGGTAATGGAAAAAAGTTTTGTTTTGGTATTGGTTCCAGACTACAGCCACTGTATTGGCACTCATACTAAAATCTGAAATAAAACCCATTAGTTCTACCATCAACATAGATGTAGACTCCAATGGATTAATGCAAAGATTGGTTTATGATTTTATTTTTCAAAGGTGAACATAGCACGTGATTTACAGAGCAGATATATTGTATATGTTGTAGCAGAAAAAATATGCAATTTAATTTTAGTTGGACTTAATGATTTCCTTATTGAAATTGTTCTTGTGGAAATATTCTATCAATGTGCCAGTGTTCATCCGCAAAACATTATCACATTATATTTATATATAGTTGTGATATTTGATTTCGCCAGTGTCCCCTGCTTCAATTTAATTCCTTTCTACTTATGCTGTCTGGGTGATCCAGCACTCTGAGGTTCATACAGTTTAACTGTAAAATGCTGGTTCTAAGTCCAGCTAACAGCTTTTTTTCTCTCCCAAAAGGTCCTGTAGGTCTCCATCATGGGATTTATAATAAAAAACCAAAATGTCAAAGGAGTAATGTTTAAAAATATATGTTACCTCTCACTGCCTTTTCAACCTGCAGTGTACAGATCACAAAGCCTGTAACAATTACCTGCCTCCTCTCTTTCTCTCCATCTGCTTTTGCTCCTCTCTCCTCTCCCGCAGGGCGATGGCTTGCGGCTGGAGTACGAGATGAAACTGACCAATGGCCAGTCTTTCTGGACGCAGCATTTCTCTGCGGATGAGTTCGGTAAGAGTGATTAGACAGAAAGAGAGAGATTATGGAACGAATCGCTGATGGCACACGCCAACACCACTTAGCACGGCCAATAAAGCACACTGAACTGAACAAATTACAATAATGAAGGGACGGCTGAATGAATTAATGATGATAGATGAACTGAGAGGAAGGGATGAAAAGAAGAAGAGGCCCAAGTAGCTCCTAAATGAATTATTCCTACATCTCCAATGTTCTCTCTCTCCCCCACTCTCCTTCTACTCTAACTCTCTCTCTCTCTTTGTTTCTTAACTAATCCAATATCCTCATCACGTACCTGCCTCTCTGGATTTTATCATCCCTTCATTTTTCTACTTTTTTTCTTCATTCACCGTCCCCTCTCTTCTTCACCTTGATATTCTCTGAACCTCATTGACTCCTTTTACTTTCTGGTTTTGATTCCACCTGCTCTCTTGCACCTTTTGTTTCTCCTTTTCCCACCTTTTTTCCATCTTTCTTTCTCATCAATTATTCTGTTTCCTCCCTCTACTTCCTTCACCCCCTATTCACAGGAATCTTGGAGACGGACATCACGTTCCTGGTCATCTTCTCCATGGTGTTCCTCCTCTCCTGCTACTTTGCCTGTAAGTACTGTCTTTTCCACTTACTGTATCTCTTTTTCTCTCTCTTCTTCTATGAACAAGCGAATATATTCTGACTTTCAAAGCCCACAGCAGTCAATAAGTGCCCTTTTCCTCAGATCTACTATAAAATCTACATGCTTTCTTGATGGGATAGGAGTAAGTCTTCATGTTTCCTCTGATAAGTAAAGGTGGAGCATGTGCCCCATTTTCTTCTTGGGGCCGGGCCGGGAGTTTGTCAGAACAGAGCATGAGTAACATAAAAAGCAGGAGTGAGAGGATGCAGAGAGCGGGGTTTGGTTTTCGTGTAAAGGTGAACGGTTGAATGGAGAAGGCAGCAGTAGACTTAAGGTTAGTGAAGCGAGTTTGTCACACGAAGGTCACAGCTCAAATGACCCGAAGCAGCTGAGAATAAAAGCTCCCAAGGAATGACTTACCACTCGATCAAAACTCTGTCATTCCCTGCTTTCTTCATGTAAATTTTTCCTGTGCAACCATATATCTTTTTTTTTCCAAACTAGTAGAGGGTTGATTCACCTAAATTACAAAAAAACATAATTTCTAGTGCAGTGGTTCCCTACCTTTTTGGCTTGTGACCCCTTAAAAAGAAGCAGTGTCTACTTGTGACTAAACATCACAGATTATGGCCTTAACATGGACGTGTGTTATGAGCAGTTCAACTTAAGTCTTAAGTTTTTCCTCCTCAGATTGTTTAATTTGAAGGATTGCCTGAAGAAGTTAAAGTATCCAGTATTACCAAGAAAAAAAGCATAAAAATGAAAGACATTTGGTATAACAGAGAGGTTGACAGATAGAGAGGGTGATATCTGCCCTAGTGATATCTAGCCACACAGATCGTTTTGGTTTTATTTGCCAAGATTTTGAGATGCGTCCCTGAGATTTCTGCAGCCACCCAAATACAATGGAATTTGTTTTTGTGCCCACAGCTATAAAAAAAAATTGAAAAATTAAACAGCAACGGATTCTCTGGATAATCCAAAGAACATAGACAATAGTTTTTATTAGGATTATTTCTTTGGGAGAGACCATTTCCAATGAAAACCACTGACACAGTGGATTATCCAGAGTAACGAGGAGATGATTCTAGACAGACATTTTGATATCACATTTTTTTAATGGTGTGAGTGCTACAAACTAAATTCCATTCACCTCCATTTTATTGGTTTGGAGGCAGAACGAAAGAGTAGTAGTTAGTAAAACCAAAACTATCTGCATGGCTAGATACCACAAAAGGTGCATGAGAAAATACGTAATTTGGGTGAACTTATCCTTTTTAATGTGAAAGGAATTTGGATATTAAGCTCCAATATTGGCATAAAATAGCCTTGCAGTGAAATAGCTCCTGCAGTGTCATTCAAGGGTTTTTGAGTGTATTGGTTGGAAATAGAAGTGGACCTGTCACAACTTTAAATACAGGGGGTTAGGAGCAGTTTATTCCTTGCTTTGCTTGCCATGCTGCAGAGGAATGAGGCTACTTAATAAGGTGCAAATGCATCTTTTGACTCTTGGATTCTGCGGAAATCTTATTGTGATTTTATGCAGATTGGGAGAAGGCTTTATTCGCCATGTGCATGTTGCATCTATGTGCTTCATTGGAATATTCACTGACATGGAGGCTTGAGTTCTGAGTTTGAGTTTTATTTATTTGCACAAGTTAAAATCAAACAAAAGACATAAAATGTAGAGTGTTGACCAAATAGAGGGAGAAAAGGCCTAAAAGGACTTCATTACTTTTACCATTCAGATTATGAAAGAGGTTATAAAGCATTAAAGTCAGGAGAAGATGACAGGATTTTCATTTTTGGGAGAAATGTTCCTTTGACAGCCATCATTAGAGTACCTTTGAGGAAGTCACGAAAGGATCCAGCAGCATTTGGCTCACCAAGGCTGTGGTTATACAGGGCAGCTGTGAGTGTGTGTGAACGTTTATGACCCTTCCTCCCCCTGTAAATTTTCCCCCGGGCCACTGCTGTTTGTAGGAGTGTTTTTGGTAGTAAAATTGCCTGCTTAAATACACATTAAAAATATTTCCTCCCAGATTAGGGAGAGAGGATAGAGAAGATGTATAAAACCTCATCTAGAGACGGGCAGCATCGCAAGATGGATGCATACTAATGGTCCCGTTTATCTGTTACGCTCCACCGGTTTCGCTTATTTCTCTCTGTCTCTCACTCTCTGTACCTCTCTCGCTCTTCTTCGCCATCTGTTAGCATATCTCCATCCTTTTTATCTCTATCCCCCTCCAACACACACACACACCTCCATCACCTCTATCTCATTCTTTTGTTTTTTTCCCCTGCAGACAATCTGAAGGGAAGACAGCTTCTTCACACAACCTACAAAATGTTTATGACGGCGGCAGGTGTGGAGGGTGAGAGCTTCTGTCCCAAACAGACACACATACACAATCCATAACACACACACTCAAGATGACAATGGACTTCTTGCACGGCTGCAGCATCTCATACCTTAATCCCAACTTCAAGAGCCGAGATATTATCGCCCTTATTAGCCTGTGAATAGGAACTATTGCAAACAGCCGTGCTGCGCTGCAGTGTTCAGTGGAGCATGCTGTTACTGACGAACACCCGCCTCACTCTTCTCACCCCTATCCTGTCCTCCCCTCCCCCCCCTTATCTCGCTTTCTTCCTTCTCGCTTGCTTGTCCCCTCTTCAAATCCCTTCTCGATTCTCCTGCCACCTCCTAAATTCTCTCAAGCCTTCTGCTGCTTTTCATCTCCTTTTATCAATTATTTTCTGTCTCGCTTCTCTTATCCCCATTTCTCTCCCCTTCTCCTACCCCCTGCCCTTTCTCTTTCCTCGTTATCATCTCCCTGTCTCCCCTGTTCTTTATCTTTTCTTTACTTCTTTTCTCTGACATCTGCTTCTTTTCTACCTTTTCTCCTCTTCTTCCCCAACAACCCCCTCTCCTGCTCTGCCATCTCTTTCCTGCCCTCTCTTCTCCCTCCTTCTCTCTTATTTTCCCATTTCTCTCCTCCCTGCATCTTTTCCACTTGGCAGTGCTCAGCCTGTTGTTCCATTGTGTCTACTGGGGCCTGTATGCTAGAGATGGAGTCGGCAACGGCAGCCTGAAAATACTCGGTGAGTTCTTTTCCTGCATCAGCCACTGACTGACTGACTGACTGACTGACTGACAGACAGACAGATTCTGCCTCTGCACTGGAAAATCACCCACTGCCCGAGCAGAATGAATAAGTGGACGATGATGGATGTGTGTGCAATAGCTGGTTTGATGGGCATAGGCAGGACCATGCCTGATTTTTTTGTGTGTGTGCGCGAATATGTGTGTGGCGACCTGATTTTATCTTTCCCCTCTGATATTACAGATTTGGAAACCACAACCTAATTACCCCCTCTGTCTTCTCTTTCTCACTTTCTCTGTCTGTCTCCAGGGAAATTACTGTTCTCTGTCAGTTTCTTGGTGTTCCTTCTGATGCTCATATTGTTGGGCAAAGGTTTCACTGTCACCAGGTGGGGGTTTGCACTTTATTTATTTATTTATTTTTTTTTGCAGCTTGTGTGTGTGCATGTATTTCGTCGATCCTATGCGCGTCTCTGTTTATGCAAGCCTGTCACCTTGTGCGGGTGTGTTTATGCTGCCACTGTCTCTCACTGTCAGGCCTCTCTGTCACAGTCATAACACTATCTCATGATATGACAATGTTAGGTGTCAGTCAAAAAGTCAGTTAGTACATTGGGTCTGATAGTGTGGATGAACACCTGATATGTCTGGGGAATGTGATAGATGGATGCTGCTGTGTTGTGAACTTTGTTTTTGTGTTTTTATTTTCTTTGTTTTTTTTTTCTTTTTTACAAATCTTTGGTTTGCTCACTGTTTTCTGGTACAGCTTAGTGGCCATTTGCGTTGGACAGACATCACTTCAGATGAAGATGATTTACGAGTGCTCTCCTTCACTGGAACATCAGCATGTATCCATCTCACACCTGACTGGACAAATGCCCGACTGTCAGTGGTCTTTCCAGTTGTCCAATTCCAATTTGAAAGTCCAGTTATCAAACATGCCAGCTGTTCTTGAAATGTTGTTAGATTTCTGCCAAGCTATCCCCAGAAGGTGGTTTCTGAGTCAGTTTTATGTGAGGAAAGGGCCCAATCATGCTTTTCTTTTAATCTAAACAGCTAACTGCTAATGAGCCACTGCTCATAGTTTGAAGATTTATCCTGCTTCGGGCCCCAGTTGAATATTTTCCAGACTGAACTCCTGTAGCAAAAAACTGAGCTTGCAAGATTTGAGCTGGCTTTTTCGACTCTAGGATTACATCCTCCTCTGGGTTCAGAAGATTCTGTGATCTCTCTCACTTATTAAACCCTCTTAAAACCCCAGTGAATTAAGTTAAAACTGCATCACCATCAAGCTAAAAATATGGCTGTTTATCTGCAGTAACTGATAAGTTTGGAGATAACTACCCGACAACTTTGATATGTTTTCTCTGGTGTGTGGTGTTGAATTAGTGTGAGCAAAAGGGTGTTTGAAATGCTGATGAAGGCTTAACGCTGCAATGCTTCTATTTGTTGACTGCTGCTGTGCAAATAAAGAAGCATTAATTTCTGCTTTTGTGAGGGCGGACAGCCTTTTTTCACAGCCTGCCGTGTCCATGAGTGCAGCCATTTTATATTTATAAAGTTCAGAGTTGAGCACACCAGTCCTTTGTGCTGCGTGGTGTTAGCTGCTTTTAGATTAAGCTGTCTCTGCTTCGAGTGTCAAGAACCAAATGTATGCTTTTGTGTGTGGGTGTGTGCATTTGTTTCTTAGCTTTCGCTAACTTCTGTGTGACCTCTGACCCTCTTTTTGTGTGTGTGTGTGTGTGTGTGTGTGTCAGGGCGAGGATCAGTCACAGTGGGTCGGTAAAGTTGAGCATCTACATGACAGTCTACACAATCACCTACGTCATCCTCTTCATCTACGAGGCAGAGGTACAGTACGACACACACAAACAATACACTGGCACATTCAAACCCAAAGACACTGGGTTTATTTATTTATTATCACAATGGTTGTCGATTAATTTCAAATACATCAATTGACTGAATTGATTGAATTCAGCACTAGTTAACACTCAACTCCATCCTCCACTTTCCTCACCAACAGCTAGATGGGCAACAATTGTGCCACATTCATGTTTAGTTGGATTTCCTGTAAATATGAGCTAAGTACAAGTAGGAAGAAGTAGAAGTTGTTGACTCAATTGGGTAGCGAAAAATTATCAGTTATTTTACACTAGCGCTGATAATTTGTTTAATTAGTATTCACTGGTTTCAGCTGCTCAAATATGAAGATTTGTTGCTTTTTTATCTATTATCATGTCTATCTATTATATTGTGTAAATTTGGACTGTTGAATTGACAGAGCAAACAATAAGACCTCAACTTAGGCTCTGGAGAACTACGATGGGCATTTTTTCACTATTTTCTGACACGTCATAGACAAAGATTAATCGATTAATTGGGGAAAGAAATGACAGAATAACCAGCAGTGAAAATAATCTTTAGTGGCAGCCCTAATTTTCCCACAAATAAAATCATCTGTACAGTAGTTACTAAAAGCAAAGTCTACTGCAATTTGGTTATTTTCATTTTAAATTCAGATCCCAACTAGTGAAACATGTGGACACTTGTAAGTGTGACTTTGTAAGCAGTGTCAGAATTACACCCAGGATGACTGGGTGCGAGGTTTCTGACTTGACAATGCTTGACACAGTATCTGCACTCGTATTACTGCTCTCTTTGGCTTTTTTAATAATCTCATAAAGATTTATGGAAGAGTTGGGCCCACAGATCAACGTGGGCTGTAATGGCTTTTTCTGTCAAGTCGTTTATTACATTGATAAATTGCTAATTATAAATATACATCAAGTTGATTGTTAAGGGGGGAAAAAAAGAAATTCCTGGATGAGTTACAAATTATGGATTCTGAGAGGAACAACCAGGCAACTCCCAACTACAAACACAACTAAAGAGGTTTGCGGTGCTTGCTGCTGTACCTGAGATCATAAATCTTAGATCAATGACTGTTTCTTTAGGGTTTCCTGGGATTGGAAAGTTAGCCTTACTAATCAGCACACTGTGAGCTCTCCACTCATTAATTATACTGTGTCTCTGTGTGAAGACGGAAACAGATTTCACCAGCTATGATGTTGAGCTTATGAATTAATAACACACACAGGAGTGTTACAGTTACATACATCTCTGCATACTGCAGAGGCTTCAACACAGTCAGATGTAATGATGGTACATTTAGGGACATTGGATTACAGTCTTTGAATACAGCGTGGTAATGACCCAGCGGGAATAGTGCAGTTGAAGTATTCGGGCTATATTTAACGCTGGAGCCTATAGCCATCTCTCTCACTGCAATATGTGGATCTGAAGACGTGTAATTTATCTGCCGCCTGCCCTCTTACATGGTCCCTGCTATTAAAGAGCTCAGAACTCAGGGGAGCTCCTGCTAAAAATACACCAAACTAGGTTACAATTGGAACTGAAATGAAGACATGAAGAGCGCTCCTGGCACTGGGCCTGCAGTTGGGAATCTGACAGGCTCTGGTTGGATCCCAAGAAGCTCCACACCGAGCCGTCAGACGTATGCATTATGTAGCAAGTGGGTAACCCTGTATGGCCAACGCTATCCAGTCACTGGACTGTGAAATGCAATCTAGTTTCCGCAGATGCAAGTCGGCGCGCCACACACACACACACACACACACACACGTGCCAACGACCTAGTTGTGGAGAGGAAGTGCCAATGTCAAAGACTCACACAGAAGGCTACAAGCTGAGTTTGTGGCTCGGTCATCGCAGTACATCAGCTGAACCACGAGCAATCCATCTTAGTAATTAGGGCACAGACTACAAAGTATTGTCAAGCCAATAGATGCTTCTTTTCTACTTTGTGTAAAAGTTTAACTTGTTTAATGTGTCTTCGTTTTGGCATAACTTCCCATGTTCCTGCGCCAGTTCTTTGACCCAGGTGAAGTGCTGTACGCCTACGACAGCCCTGCAGGCTACGGACTAATGGGCCTGCAGCTGCTGGCCTACGTGTGGTTCTGCTACGCCGTGCTGGTCTCTCTGAAACACTACCCTGAGAAACAGCCCTTCTACGTCCCTTTCTTCACTACGTACACACTATGGTGAGACCTGCGCAGCTCCCCCCACTCTGCCCTCGCCGCGGATAATAGCACCTGAGCGAGAGATTGCAGTAGGAAAAAACACATTTCTCTGTTTGAGGTCTCTTCAATTTGAATAATTTATGCCGCTCTGTAAAAAAGTGCACGAGATAGCTGATGCTTTAGCGGTCCGGGAATGAAAAGTTGTTTATTTTCCACTACCCTTCTACAACATTGTGTGCCCAATCTCTGTGCTCTGCTAACACTGTAGATAATTGTACTTGAGCGAATGATTGCTCGAATATCTATTTTTACTCAGCTGATGAGGTCTCTTCTATTAGAATAATTTATGCTCCCATGTAGTTGTAGATAGTTTAAAGCATTGTACTGGAAAGTAGTGTTTTTCATTTACACAACCCTGAGAAAAACCCTTCAACATGCTCAGCTTCTCTGTCCTTCACTCACTGTATAATAGCATTAACTTGAAATGTAGGGTAGATTACAAAGACTAATATTATCTCTGCATTTCTCACTCATTGCTGCTACTATCTCCCGCCTCATTATCTACGCCTCTCCCATCTTGATCTTCCTCTGTGCTTTACATCTATTTCTACTCTCTCTTTCTCTCGCCATCAAACTCTGTTCTCATCTTTTCTTTTAATGTGTTTTCTCCACACCATTATCCTAAATCTACTCACTTGTCTTCCTCAGGTTTTTTGCAGTGCCAGTTATGGCTCTGATCGCCAACTTTGGGATTCCTCGTTGGGCCCGGGAGAAGATAGTCAACGGCATTCAGCTCGGCATCCACCTCTACGCTCACATCGTCTTCCTTGTTCGTATCACATGCATGCACGCACGTGCAGACCCTCGCACTTCTACATAGTTCACATTATTCAGGAGTCATTATTTCCACTGTCAGTCATACATTATTCACTATCCTTGAGTCATATTTGCCTTATGCTGATTGTCTCCTCCACACATCATTATCTACCTCTTCCTCACCTTCGACACATTGTTCTTTGCTAATGGGCCATACTGCTCACGCAAATTTCCTTTTTATATTCCTGCTCACTGCATGCATTGCAATTCTCACTTCTCACTTGGACCTTACATGCTCTGGCTATGTGTTAGCTAGATTATATATGTAAGAATCTGTGGAAATCATAACTTTTCATCATTTTGTCCCTTAGCTCATCACACGACCTTCAGCAGCCAATAAGAACTTCCCATATCATGTTCGGACGTCCCAGATCGGGATCCTGCTGTCAAGTCCGAAAGCAGGCGAGGGTGCGGAGAGCTTCCCCCATCATGCCTATGGAAATAGCTCCTTCCTGGGAGACTCTCAACCCAACTTCACTGAACTCTTCTCCATCCAGTCGGTGAGTCTAACTTTACATGTTTTTGGATGCTTGCTTAATATCCTGGATTGGAGTTATTGAAACTGAAGACACAGAACAGATACATTTGTGTAAAATCAATATAATATTATTCAATCATTTCTATTAAATCTGCCCCATTCATGAACAAGTGAAGTAAAATAAAGTCACAGAAACAGGTTAAAGGTAAATGCAATCATCAGAATGACAATTTTAGCCCATGTACTGTATGTGTGTCTATCCAGTTTAAATGTTTCTCAACCATTTTGCAGTGCATGCTGCATGTAACTACATTCATCTAAGTTGTAGTCATTTTTTGATGCTTTTAAAATGCAAACTTACCGCGAGTCAAACTTAGCTTGAAATTAACTGCTGTCTCATCTAACAAAGATGCCTCAAATTAGAAGGCATCAGTGTAACAACACAGTTTGTAAGGGGACATGTTTTTAAGGATTATTTCTTGGCGATTATTTCTAGGTGAATGACAGTAAGCACAGGGTAACACAGCACACACGCTGATGTGAAAACACTTGGGCACAAGGAAATAATGATTAAATAGAAACTCTGACAAGACCAAATTAAGGCGTCATGTTTGCTGTGATGAATTGTCTAGCTTGGGGAACTTTCAAATCTGTGGAAGTTGCGTTTTTCATTCTGTGCAGAAATGAGTGACAGAAGACGAGCTCAGAATCTTCAACTACACTGATACAATGTGCAGACACTAGCAGGAAAAATACAACACGAAGAGGCAACCGAAAAACTTGGTAAAAAGTTGACAAAATGCATGACAGCTGACACAAAGTCATGACAAGGAAAGACAAGTTTACAAGTGTAGCAACCCTTAAAACACATTTGTATAAACATGCATTAAAACTTATAGACAATGAAAATGAATAAGGTTACATGGCAGTAATTAATAGCCCAAAATATAATAAAAGTGCAGTAGAGAAAACAAGCAAGTTTTAAATTTACATTTGAACAGTGTCTTAGGGTGATTGTGACGCTCTGATGTAAACCATTGTGTTTTACAATCTAGTACAAGCAGGAGTTAATTGTCTAACTTTCTGGAAGCCAGTGTAAAGAGAGTAATGTGCTCCGTTTCCCTGGTTCTTGATAGAAATCAAGCAACAGAATGGCTGCATTTTCTGCAGACATCTAATTGGAAGACCACAGAAGAGTGTGGCTGCTAAAAGTACAATACAGCACCACGATTTTCAACTCAGCCATTAGTCATTGCCAAATTGAAAATTGTCTGGAAAACCATTTACAGATAAAACAAAGCTGCCATTAGTCTTCCCAAGATGGGCAAGATTTAAAACAAGTATAAAATACTGTGTTTAGTATAAAAACATTCAAGCTGGAGGGGCTGTAACTGGGGGTTTTAGTAACTTTGGGAAAATGCCTGAAATGCCATTTATAGGTTGTAGGACATGAGTATTGTAACTGAAAACAAATAACAAGTGAGATATGGATTGTGTAGAACAATCCAAATCGTTAGGAAGGTGTTTCTAATACTTTATTTACATGTTTACATAGACGACATGAAGGTAGGGCTGGACAATAATTCAATTATCATTTATCAAATTTCAGCAGAATCATACAATTTCTGTTAACCAAATTATTGATTCAGAGCAGAACTCATGACCAAACAGTAAATGGATTAATCAAGAAAATAATTGGCAGATTAATCGAAAATAATAATAATAATAATAATAATAATAATAATTTCAACCATATTGCCCAGGCCTACATAAAGGATCTACGATACAGTAAACACTAATGAACAGCAGGGTCAGGTTTGATAAAGTATAGTTTGTGGAGAGTAAAGTAACTGAACTGGAGGTCAGGAAACCCAGTACATGTGTAATTTACCCCGACCTATATAACCACCACAGCGTCAGTGAGCTGTGGAGGAAGCTGTCAAAATGTGATGAATAGCATGGCGTTACTGACAGTGTCTGCAAGGTCACGTCCTGGCCACAGCAACACATTTCCGTAACCTACATTCAGAGATCGGAGCAGGTCAAAATTGTAAAAATAATTTTCTTCCTTCCAGGACCCGGTGAAGACGGTGGAGGAGACGGTGGCCCGTAAAGGACCTGAGGTGCCGAGGAACAGCGAGCAGAAGATCATCACCACTGCGGCTGACTTGACGTCGATATTGCCCGCACCTCCGCCTCCGATACCCCCACGCCCAGCCGCACGCTCGCCCCCGCTGCCGCCCCGGCTCCCTTCCTTCACAGAGTATTTCAGCATGCAGGGCGGAGGAGGAGGAGGGTTCGGAACGAAGGCATGAGACAGAGAGAAAGACGGGACAGAGGGCAGCACAGAAGGAGGGAGGGGAAGGCATGGAGGGAACAGACAGAATGACTATACAAAGTAAAAGAGTCAGAGTGGAAATCAAGGTGTTACTGTTTAAAAGACAAAAGGGACGGCCAAAAAAAGTTTGGATGGACGAAGAAGAGAAATCATCAGAAAAGTGAATCCCTAAACGGTCCCTTTTGACCTGTGAATGGAAATAACCCGAATGGAGGAGTGAGGGGGGGGAAATGGCTGTGAGATAGGAGTGCTGAGCTTGTTAAAGAATAAAGAAGCAATAAATATTTGATGCTGACCAGTAAAAGGCACACAGGGAGAAAGATGACAAAGTGGATGTAGCCAGAGCAATAGAATGATAGCTGTGCACGATGCGGAAATGAACAAAATTCTTGAAATACTTTTATTCAAAAATTCATGAGGCATTGATGGTGTGCCTGGAAGAGTTTGTAAATAGCTAAAACTGGAGAGAGCTACCAATCTATATAGTTTTATTTCAAAAAATGTTTTTTCCCCCACATCATTAAATTCCAGTTGGTGCTGTGACCATCAAAAGAATCATGCCATTACATTTATCCAATTCATGTTAAAAAAAAAAAAAAAAAATTTTTTTTTTTATGTTTGACACATTTTGATAAAGCATAGATATTTACTCTATTATATGGAGTTTGTTGGGTTAATTTATATTATTGTATGCCTTCATTGCAGCTGGTTATTCTGGATTGATATGCTGATGTGTAAATGTAAAATGTCACGTTTACTGTGGGCACTTCTAGGTACTCGTAAAACACGCATGTTTGTATTGTATTTCCCGTCCAAAAAGCTGATATATGTACTTCACGTGACCATACAATATTCGCTTATTGTGTGTATTGAAATCTATACTTTTGTAAATGCATACAATAGGCTTCAGTATATTTTTGACTGGATAAATTCTGTCAATTGTTATTCCAATTAAAACCCTCCTGCGCTGTCTGAAACACAATATAAAACCAATATTATAACATATCGGTTTTAGTTGAATTTTAACTGGAGTGCAGAATATGCCTGCTCAAAAATGTCATTTCTGTGTATGTAGACGTTGGTGAATGTACTGATGCAATACAGCACAAGGACAGGGGTGATTTTAAAGTTACTGGAATACTACACCTTTTGTCGAATTTGGTTTTCTTTGGCTTCCAGCTCCAACACATCCATGATTTAAGAGCAGGAGGCTGCCTTTTCTAGAACACAAGTAACTTAATCCTCATCCCTGTCTAGTACCCAAAACATGAGTATTTGTTGGCTTTCTAACTTTAATGTTTAAACCGTGCGAAAAGCTAAACAAATATTACTAGTTTTTTTATCCCTAAGCTACGACATTGAGCTATGACAAAAAAAAAAAAGCCTTGTAGATGAACTGTGAAAACGGCAACACAACTGTACATTTTGTCTGTCCTGCATGGAGCACTTTAATGTTCCTGGTCTTAGTCTGTTTATTCGTGATGATGTCACCTTATACGACTATTTGAAACCTGTAATCACACCACATCGAGATTTCATCTATTCCAAATGCATACACCTGTAAATACAGTCTGAACATGTCATCGACTGTGCAGACACTTTAGGGAACGTATTGTGCTTAGTCAACATAATTTAACATGGAATTACTGAAGTTAATGAGTCATGTAAGAGTGTCATTGACACTGAGTCTACCACCAGCTTCCTGCAATTCAGAAACTGAAAGAAATCAGTGAAAGGACACTAACAAATTCACCTGATTTATCTTGAGCCTTCATTGATTTCTGATTACTAAACATGGTGGTACTCAGCTAATAGTTCAGATTTATTGATGGCAATCTTGCTGTAATGGAGTACTTTAGGATGTTAGGACTGTGGTGTGTAACTTCTAAGAGGTGTAACTTAGTCTGTGAAACAGAATGATACTTGAATTAGAGTACTAGTCGCTATTTCTGATTACGTGTCTGGTTTATATTAGGCATGTCTGCCATTTTGTCTGCTGTTGCCTCTTGTTATGGTTGCCATGACCTGACTGAATAGACACTGGGTGACTCAACTGATACTGTATCACTGCTTCAACCTTGCGTGTATATTGACATACAATTACAGGACTGCGACACTTCAGGGAGAGAACTTGAAGAAAAGAGATTATGTATGCATGACAGAAAACAGCACAGCTTTTAGGCTACTCAGAGCGATCTGGTTAAGAGCACATCACTGAAGCACTGTTCAAATGCATTTTAATGGTGTCAAATGACAATTCTAAATACGCTGTACATATACACTTTTTGCCAAAATAATTAAAAAATATGGTTTTATTAGAGGCCTTGTCTGGGTGTGTGTATTATTTGGCTACTGTGTCTGTGTTCCAGTTAGGACAAGGGCATGTGTCCAAAGGAGTCAATCTAATATCTGTAAAATCTGTTCTCATTACAAGAGTCCATTAAAGTAAAACACCACAGGGACACACTACAGGCTGGTCACAATCTGATGTAGGCAAGCCTAATTATTTCAGTCACTGCCAGTATCCCTCTCTGTGACTGCTAAAGTGCAGAGTCACAACAAACTGTGCCTGTCTGTACTCATTCTCCAGTAAGGGTCTAAATTTGTAAATGGCTTTCAGCCTTAACACTGCCACAGCATTTAAAGGTTCAATATACGATATTCGCTGCTACTAGATGTGGCACTAGAGCACCAGCATCTCAGACCAAAACAAATGGGCACGTTGGCCACACCTCCCACCTAACCAGAAACGGCCGTTATATCGCTCTCCTCAAAGCCACCAGACTCCATTGACAAAAACGCTAATTTTACCTCAGAGATCATTGTAATACACTCTTCATTCAAACTTGCACAAACTTGTCCATAAATCTGTTTCTTCCAAGAGCTAGTAACATCACATAACGTTACTGACAAAGAAAGACAGTTACTGAATTGCAAGATGCTTCCTAACAACGTTGGTGCAACAGGTCAAGCGGTTAAATTAACTTTTGAACAAGAGATTTTCGGCAACGGAGATTGGTTGTTGAATAAGACTTTGCATTAAAAGAGTATTTACTTCATTTGTCCCGTCTTTCACATTATCATTTAGTTTATTTGGTGACGAAACATGACATGCGTTTCGTTATAGTTCTCGTTTTTTCAAAGGTTGCTTTTTACTTAGTTTTAGTCTCGTTTTCGTAGTGAAAAATAGGTCGTCATAGTTTTCAGTGACGAAATTAATACTGGTGTGTGTGGTCTATGATGCACCTTTAAATCCCCTCTGTCAGAACCATTCACATTTGTAAAAAGGAACCACGTTAAACATTGTAAAACCTCAAAATTAAAAGATTAAACCAAAATTAGGCCTAAACTGTGATAAAATAAATTATTATAACTGCCCAATTACCCGTATTGGCAAATCACTTATAGCAAATAAATACACAAATTGCCTTCTGCAGGGAAGTATTCTACTCAACTTTAAACACTAGTAGAGATGCAGAAAATGTGCGTTTAAGACACGCTAAGCACTTGCACCTTAAATTAACTTACTAAAAGGGATTCAACAATTTAGAAATACACATAAAACACTTGTGGGCCCACACTTTATGCAAAACAAACAAAAGATCCGGCAAATTCCTAATGTTTAACTCCCAGATGCAGGCCTAGTCGTGGCTAGTATCTGCTGGGCCCATAGACTGCATGTAAATGTTATATTAATTAATTAATTAAAGTATATACAGTCTATAAGATGACGACTGCTGAATGTGACCATCCATGAAACCAGGGATACTCACCCCGCAGGAGTCCGGTTCTATGTCGTACGTGCTCCGCCCTCTAACGGGCTTCGCTATTGGTTTACCCCTCGAGGCTCCGCCTCAGCACCTGAGTCAAAGTTCATGCACTCACCGCCCAATCAGGGGGGTAGTCCCTTCCCTATTAAACCCCAGTACGCGCCTTGCTCGTCTCCCTTTTTCAACTCAGCAACCTGTTGTCCAGTTCTGCGAATTTGTGTCACCATCCGGTGTCGCGTCTAGTAGGAATCTTTTGCGTTTTGATATGGCAGCCAGCCTTGTTTTGGTGTGGCTCACTGATGTCTATGGCGGACCAACACGCTTCTTGCTTCGTGTGCTTGGGCCAGCGGCATCAGAGTGAGGCAGACACCTGCCTCGACTGTCTCGCGCTCCCCCCGGAGGAGCGCAAGCGTCAGGCACGGGTTACCAAGGCTAGTCGCTCCCTCCCCGTTGGCCCGGCGCTGACGGTGTGGAGGGTGGCGGCTTGGCGCAGGGCGTGGGCCGCCTTGTCAGTGCGGGTCTCCGAACGCAGACAGTGTCAGCTATAACAGCCGTATTTTCCTTATGACCGCTTATTGTCTCTGAGACTCTTCTTACTCGCCTGCACACATTCAGATGCAGAGGTTCAGCTGTTAGCACTGTTAGCCATGACTTTTCTGGTATTAGCAAGGCGGCTATTAGTGTGTTTGTGTCTTTGGCTTGCGAGTCGCCGCCGCTCCGATCGGCACACTACCCGAGCAGGACGTGTGTTGGAGCGCGGCGCCGCTCATGTGTTATAACCGCGTCTCTGAATGTTTTCTTATTCGCACTGTACATTCTGTTGGTCTCTCGAGAGGTCTTCTTCTAGCACTTCACATTCTGATACACAGGTTGGTTCAGATGTTAGCGCTGTTGGCCGTGATCTTCAGCCATTAGCAAGACGGCTAATAGTTGTTATATGTGTCACTTGTTTGCTAGTTCCTGCCGTTCTGATCGGCACATTACCCGGGCAGGGAGTGTCGATTGGGGTGCCTCTCTCAGTACGTCCAGGTATTTACAGACGCCTCTCTGGTGGGTTGGGGGCGGGGCCTTCAACCGGGCCAGTGTGGGGGGCCTGTGGCAGGCTTCCCCCCGGCACATCACCCTGTTGGCACTGACAGCGGTACAGAAGGTGCTGCATCATTTCGCTCCTCAGCTCAGGGGGAGGCATGTCAGGGTGCGGTCGGGCAACACCACGACTGTGGCTTACCTGAACAAGCAGGGGGGGGTTCGGTCGCCTGCACTACACAAGCTGACGGCGTCTATTTTGACCTGGGCGGATCGCCACCTGTCTTCTCTGAGGGCTCGCTACGTTCCAGCATCCCTCAACACGGGGGCCGCCGGGATGTCACGGGGGGGGTCCGTCCTGGGAGGACTGGAGCCTCTCCTCAGAAGTGGTGGCGCAGGTTCGGCAACCGGTGGCCGACCCGTTCGTGACCAGGGAGAACACCCGGTGTCCGTTGTGGTTCTCTCTGAGGTCGGCAGACGCCCCTCCCTTGGGGGTGGATGCGTTGGCTCATCCGCATTGGCCTCACGGTCTGCTGTATGCTTTCCCGCCGTTGAGGTTGATGATGCCGTTGTTCGACAGGATTCGGCTGCAGCACTTGGCTGTGATTGTGGTGGTGCCAGACAGTCCCGGAGCTCGGTGGTTCTGGCTCTGGTCCAGCTGGTAGGGGCAGGCCGGTGCCAGATCTGCCCACGGCTCTTTGGCAGGCAGGGGGCTCCATCATCTCACGCCCGGTTCTGGGTCAGCGCCTCTTGGTCTGGAGAGGGTAAGGCTGGGGGACTTGGGCCTCCCAGCTGCTGTTGTCTCTACCATCCCACATGCTCGTGCTCCGTCCACTGCTCGGCTCTACGCATCACGATGGCGGCTGTTCTCAGGTTGGTGTGAGGCCAGGAACCTCAGGCCCTGCTCTTGTTCCTTGCAGGATGTTTTGGGGTGTCTACAGAGGTTGTTTGACGGTGGTCCGGCGGCGTCCACTTTGTCTGTGTTTTCGGCGGCTATTACGGCTGGCCACGAGGGGTGTGGTCGCTTCTCAGCCCGTGGTCACCTGCTGGTTAAGCGTTTCTTATGGGTGGCTCGCCGATTGCGGCCGCCTGTTCAACGCCTGATCCCCCAGTGGGACCTTCAGACGGTGTTTGATGGCTTGACTGGCCTGCCGTTCGGACCCTTGGCGCAGGTTGAGTTGGAGGCCTTGTCGCTTGAGACGGTGCTCCTCTGGACTTTGACCTCAGCGACGCGGGTGGGGGTTCTGGGGGCCTTGTCTGTTCATGCTTCTTGCATGTCCATCAGCGGTGATGGGGAGGCGCTAGAGCTGCGTCCGAACCCGTCATTTTGGCCGACGGTCATTACCGCTGCTTTCTGTTCCAGGGTTGTTCACTTGCGTGCTTTCTTTCCCCCGCCCCACGCATCATCAGATGAGGTCCGTCTTCACTCGCTGTGCCCGGTGCGCGCAATCCGCATTTATGTTGAGCGTACTGCGGGTTTTCGACGTTCTGACCAGTTGTTCGTCTGTTATGGCGGGCGGACTCGGGGCTCCTTTGTCTTCCCAGCGGCTTGCCCATTGGATCTGCACGGCCATCCGGGGGGGGGCTATGAGGCAATGGGACGCATCCCCCCGGTGGGGCTCAGGGCGCATTCTACTAGGAGCATCGCTGCCTCCGTGGCTCTGTTCAGGGGTGTCTCGGTGGCGGACATATGCTTGGCCGCCTCATGGTCTTCATCTTCTACCTTTGTGCAGTCCTATCTCAGGGATGTGACTGCTTGGTCTGTTTCCCATGCTGTGCTGGGTGCACGGGTGGGGGACCCCTCATCTGGTCTGGATGGGGGTTCAGCATGACACTGATTGTCCAGCGGCTGGCTTCACCGCCTGCCACGAGTCTCCTCGGTGGGTCAGGCTCGACTGGGGGACTCTTGTGTTTAAGGGATTGTGGCTCTTGTGGGTTCGGCCCAGCTGGGGGTACATTTTATCCCTACGGCCTTCGCCTAGGTTTTAACCAATAGCAAAGCCCGTTAGAGGGCGGAGCACGTACGACATAGAAATAATGGTTACCTGGTGTAACCCCAGTTCTATGAGTACGTGCGAAGCCCTCTAACTACCAGCCCAGCTGGCCCTGGTGGCGGTTGCTGAGTCTTCAAGGGAGACGAGCAAGGCGCGTACTGGGGTTTAATAGGGAAGGGACTACCCCCCTGATTGGGCGGTGAGTGCATGAACTTTGACTCAGGTGCCGAGGCGGAGCCTCGAGGGGTAAACCAATAGCGAAGCCCGTTAGAGGGCTTTGCACGTACTCATAGAACTGGGGTTACACCAGGTAACCATTATTTTACCACCTTTAACTAGAAAGGCCGCTCCTTGCACCAGTTCCTTGACCATCCATGAAGAAAGGCTCTCCACACTCGTCGCCAGAGGTGCAGCTGGGGTTTGCCTGGTCACCCTGTGCGCTATCTGGTTTTCCAGTCATCCTTTGTCGGGGGTGACGATATCCACTAGAGTGCTAGCTGAAGGTTAGCACCTAAGCTAATGAAGTCCAAAGTCCACATGCGCTAGCTTGGCGGCAGCGTGGCTGTTAGCTTAGCCAAAAACTCACACTAGACTTGACAAGCTGAAAACACTGCATTTAACTTAAAGTAGCAACGACTGCAACTCACTGTTTCGCAACTTCAATATTACTCTTATCAAAGCGCATTGACAGCAGTAACGTTCCTGTAAACACACTGAATTTATGGAGCTTCTCAAGCCAGCAAAAAAAACAAAACTAAGGAACTCCTCTCACACAGCATTGCATCGCCCTCTGTTGTTCTCCCGCCCCAAGCCAATCAGTAACTAAGGAACTTGACATTGCCTCATGACTGACTAATAAAAGGTAGAATGCAACAATCAGCATTATAGGATGCGAAACCAAAATAAACAGGCTAGCTTTTAACACCTCACTACATGTAAGCAACTGTACCTTACAAACTTCTTATGCTGCATCCACTGTCATCAGTAAATTACACTACTCCCCATGTAAATAGTTAAGACATTTAAACATATTACACCTTTATATGACTATATACACAAGGAAAACATAGACAATGTCCTAGGGTTTGTGAACAAAATTACCCAGGGGGTTACACAGAAAAGCATTTTTTTTCTCTTCTGTGTGCTGCTTAACCAGATCTCCCTTGGTTAACCAAGTGTTCAAAAAAATAAAGCGATTATCTGTTACTTCTGTCAAGAAATAATATTTATTTATCAATACATAATCAGTCATAAATGTCCTTTTACAGCACTTTTCTTGGCTTCAGCTGACACTGGAGCTGGAACTGTTCTTTTGGTGAAGAAATGTATCAGTGTCTATAAGCCACAATCTGCAGCATCTGCAAGTGACTCTTCAGAAGCATTTCAGCACCCAACCATCACCCTTCAGCGACCACTATCACTGATCCAACACCAGGATGGTTTTAATTAAGCTTTTGCAGCTAACTGTTGTGCCCTGTCCTCTCTGTAGCCTTTGAGCAGCTGGTTGATGAGAGTGAGTTCATTCTCTTTTTTCACAGGATAGAGAGGCGGGAAGGGGTTGCCTTTGAACTCCAGGACGGCCATCTTAGCTCTGTCCAGGTTCTGTCTGTTTGGGATGCGTGCCATCCGTGTGTAGCCATTTGAGTGAGTCTCAAACCGTGGAGCAAGGACCTTGAAGAGCTTTGGAACCAGATCCTTTTCCTGAAGAGAAAAAGCAGACGCAAACTAAACAACAACTCCACATCAACTGTTTTACAGTCAGAGGGACACAGCGTGAAACTTCACACAGTTGAGAAGAGCTGCAGACACGTACCGTCAGCCAAAAACTGGCCATTTTCATTGCCTTCTCATCAGTGTCTCCCTTTTTGGCATAGTCAACCAGCTGGATAAAAAGAAACAGGAAAACACATGCAGTCAGAATCACTGTGTGTGGAAAAAAGAGAAATTGAAATCAGAATATGTTGTTAGACAGTCTTCATATAAAAAAAAATTTGGTGAGTCCAAATACATAAAGTTGGACATTGTGGGATGAACATTTTGGGACAAAGCAAATCAAGTGTCACACTAGGTCCAGGGACCCCAAAGCGTCCTGGAGGAGGTCTCAGGGCTTCTGCAGAAATACCGTTTGCACAGTGCAAAGCATTTTTAAAAAATACTAAACTGATCACAAGCATGGCTGGGCTTTACGCAAAACACATCACAACATCTACCAACACATGCAGCATCACATATTAGATAACCAGTAATATTTTGTTTGGATAGTTTAATGGCAATAGTGATCCAACTATATGATGAAATGATGAAAGGTAGTATATGCACTATATGGCCAAAAGTATCTAGACACCCAGGTCCACCCATTTTTTGTACATTTGGTCTGGGGCTGTTAGTGGTTAGGCTCTTAGTTAAAAATTAAAGGAAATCTTAATGCTACAGCATGCTATGATATTTTAGCCAATACCATGCTTCTAACATTGAAGCAACAGGCTCTTTCCTGTTTCCACATGACATGCTCTCAAATCAAACATAAAATATGTACAACACCTACAATAAGGTTTGTGGTGTTGTCATGTTATGCTGTACCCCTCTTTTAAAAATATGTGTATAGAAAAATTCAAATATGTTCATTGTGTGATTTGTACAACTATTTTGACTTTTGATAATGTATCTGAAGGGTCCTATTGTAATTTTTATTTTTTGTATTTATTGACCAGACTTCAGATGATAGAAGTCAATGTTGTGCCTACATATAACTTGAAACCATGTTGGCCATTTGCCTGATGAAGATCCAGTTGTCTTTTATCAGTTCAATACAATTTTGGGGAATAGTATAACAGGCCCATGAAGTGTGCTCATATAATTTTTATAACTCATTTTGCTACAGATATTAATTTGTTTTTCTTTTTAATATTCTTTTTCAGTTAAATGTGCACATCAAAAAAGTATCATTTTAACATTAAATCAGCCTTATTGAAATGATAATAGTAAAATATTGCCCAGCCAAATGAGGTTTTCATACTTCTATTCTTAACTATTGACTTTTCTTCTTCACTCTAAAGCTTCACCAAATGTCTATTCATCCTTCACAGCAACATCATTTCAACATTTTATGTAACTTTTAAACTGTTTTCATTTGGCTACTTAGAGCTGGAGTCTTAGAGAGTCAAATACTGTCACATTAGCTTAATGGACAGCTATGTAAGCTAGCTAGCTAGCTAGCAGCATCACCAGGTAGTCGTTACCTTTTCGGCGTAGAAGCGGACTTCATCTGCGCGGGCCAGCGTGGTTTCTATCCTCTCGTGTCGGACCAGTCCTGTCAAAATGCTCCGCAGCATGTTGAGTCGGGACTGTGGACCCAGACCCATCTTCCGGGCCACCCGGCCGTGGGAGATCAACATTTGCAGCGTAAGGCGCATCTTGTCCGGTTAGATTCGCCTGCGAGAGTCCGCGACAAACAAATGGAAAACTAAACTACACAAACGGAAAAAGGTTTCCGAGTGAAGCGTAAAACCTCTTCAAGTAGCCCACTGTCTAGATAACAGAGCAGTTACCCCAATGTAAGAACAAATCCCGAGGTCAGTTCAGTCAGCGTGAAGTTTGCTGGGTTTGACATTGGTGGTGCGTCGTCAAATGTGTCCGACTTGGTCATGGAACTGCAGAGCGACAGTTCCGCTAAACTCACTGCAACCAGAAACGATGAAAACCAAGAACCACAGTAAAAATACCAAGATGTTATTGTTATTCTGAAAAATTCGTATATTCTTAAAAAGAAGTGATAGAGGACACTTGAGTGTCTGTCTATCTTTGTGACGTTGCTTGTTTGGATTATTAGTATTTACAAAGGTGTTGTAGTTCAGTTTACACTTTAACTGTTAATGGGGAAATCAAGCTCGATATCTTTATTTTATTTCAGTGTTTCCTAATTTCTAAAGACCTATTTCTTGATTATTTTTAATGTTATTTCTTCATTTTGTTTTTCTGCAGAGTATAACTGCTTGGCCTCAGTATTGTATATTATGATTTTAAATTATAAAATGTAAAACTCAACACAGGTTTTAAGTAATATTAAGTTAATTTTCCTTTATTTCATTCGCCATGTAGGTTTGCCAGGTAGACCAGAAGGAAAGAGAGAGACAGAGGGACACAAACTAAAAGCACATACTAAAAATGTAGGTGTTACACTTGTTTTATTTCAATCTCCATTACAGCAGACAGGTCACAGGATTTTGCAGCATAGAAAGAGCTGTAGCAGAGGTACGATTGGACTGGACTCAGTAAGTGGCCATGGTGCTCTGAAGCCAGTCTGTGAAAATGCAGGTCTGATGCAAGAGAGAGGGAAACATAAATGGAAAAGGCATATTGAAAACTTTATGTCACGTTGGGCTTTGAGAACATTTCTGTGTCATAAAAGAGAAATAGATGATTGCTGTGGGAAAGTTATTTTTTACCTTGGCATAGACACCAGGGTGGTTCTTCTCTGCGCACCCAAAGCCCCAGGACACAACACCCTGCAGCTCACCGTTGCACACGACAGGACCACCGGAGTCACCCTGAGAGTGGGGGAGCAAAGCAGTTGAACATAATGAAAGTGTTAAGCCTCAACTAAGTGCTGAGGATACTAAACAAGTCATAAATACTTTGTGCCCTTTGTGCAACAGCAGATACACACACCTGGCAGGAGTCCTTGCCTCCCTCCAGGTATCCGGCACAAAACATGGCCTCAGTGATCATGCCGGGGTAGGACTTGTCACAGTCCTCATCAGACACGATGGGGATATCCAGGCACTGCAGCCTGTTACTATCAGCAGCTGTGAAGATGCAGAACCAGAGACACAAGGACAAATGAAGGATGGACAAATGTAGAGTGAATAACAGAAGCTCAGTATATGTTTGATACTCACAGGAGCTCATGGTCACACCCCATCCAGAGACTTTGCACATGGTGCCAGCAGCAGCACATTTGGTGGGCAGAGCCACAGGCTGCACATACTGGTTGATGGTGGCAGGTTTGCTCAGCTTGATCAGCATGATGTCATTGTTCACAAGCCAGGACTCGTAGTTGGGATGAGGGATCACGCGGGAAGCAGGAATGATCTGCTCATTGCCATCCATGAACCAGCGGTTGTGATCACCAAGGACAATGTCCATTTTGCTGAAAGAGAGGTAGAAGTTGTGATTGAGACAGAGAGAATGGAGAACGGGAGGGATTACTTGTGAGAGACTAGTGCTTTTTGTTGTTTTGTTATTTTGGAGATGATGTTTTCAGGAGCACCCACGACTTGTAGCAGTGAGCAGCAGACACCACCCAGTTCTCGTTGACCAGGGAGCCACCACAGAAGTGGTAGCCAGAGTTCAGAGACACCTGATGGGGCTGAGAATGAGGTGTGCACTCACGCCCTCCAACAATTTTGTCATCCTCTGTGGCAACTGAAAAAAAAAAAGTTATATCTCTGCAAAGGATGAATAGTATCTATACAAAAATGTTACTCTACAAATGTCTAACATTTTTGTATCTCCTATGCCTCTTTGGTGTTTATCTGTCGTAGATTTTTTTTGGCAGATAATTAACCCACAATCTGAAGGGCTTTATATCCCCCACACTAAATATGTTGAGATTGATGATATGATATGAGATTGTTTCTAAATGTTGATGCTTTCTAAATGTGATCCATACTTACACACAGCTCCCAGGAGCAGAGCAAAGACCAGAGACCTCATGACTGGTTGATGGTAGGTGGAGATGCAAAGATTTTCCCGGGCCCATGACGGCTTTTTATTGACTGCTTCAACCCCAGACGTCAAGACACACCCCTGGTGCTGCTGACCAATCAAAACTCTCAAAGAGTGCTTATGGGAAAACTCCGCCATACTTACTAAAACGTGGCCAAAATGGGGATTAATAATTTTATTGGGACTCTGGTTTTTACTCAGGGATTTTGCTCAGATCTGTCACAAAAATGTCCCTTGTAATGTCCCGTGTGCACTGGCCTGGTTTGAGTACAGTACAGTATGTTTTGTACAGTTTGTAATCAGCATCCTGACCTTGACTCTGCACCAAAGGCAGTGCCAGGTGGGGCATCTCCCACAGACGGACTCATTGACTGGCTCTGGCCTTCGCAAATGAAAACTGCAGGGAAAGCTCTACTATACAGAGAAACTACAAAATGTATATATGCATTTCTCTCATTTAGTTCAATACAATTCAGCAATTGTAATGATACAATGATAATGTTTCATCTCATGAGAACGATATTGCCAAAGTGCCAATGTGAAGAATGAGTTAAAGAATAATTAAAATACTTAAAACTTTAACTAATAAAACAATTCAAACAAAAACATTCAGATAAAATACCGCAAAAAATAAAAAATAAAATACTGTTAAATCAAAAATGGCATTAAATTAAGGCAATACAACAGCTAAAAAGCAACAGTAATAATCACTGAATACAGCACACTGAGGCAGTATTATTTGTCACATTCAGTGGGATGTTCTTACTTGCTTTGACTCAGTTTTTGACACACAGTCACGTATTGTGCCGCCAGATATGCTACCAAATTAAATTTCCACAGCATTCTACTATAATGTAATTATATTTGTCACATTTTAAAAGAAAGAGCATCTCAGTCTCAGTCTAGTCTTTTTCCTTTGTAGGTTTCCAGGAGTGCTTGTGTCATCTGTGGTTACTCTTCAGATGATAGATAGATAGATAGATAGATACTTTATTGATCTCCAAGAGAAATTCACATTTCCAGCAGCTTGAAAGGTTGAAACATAAGGGCATGCAAGTAAATACAGTAAAAATGCAAAAAGAAACTATAATAAAATAGAAGGTAAAAATACAATATAAAATAACAATATAACATTAAAAAATATGAAATTAAAAAAAATAATTAGCATCTGACAGTTCTTGTTCAAAGGTGCAGTTGTGCAAAATGGCAGTGTGTGACATACAGTTGTGCAGCTAGTCGGTTTGTACACACTTGAGTCCACATGTAGATGTGTGTGTGTGTGTGTGTGATAAAGTGCATGCGTCCAAGGTGCGTGGTGTGAGTGTGTAGTGAGTCCAGAGCTTGTTTTGTGTTATCGATCCCCCCGAGAGGTGTTGTAGAGCAGTATGGCGTGGGGGAGGAACGATCTCCTCAGTCTGTCCGTGGAGCAGGACAGTGACAACAGTCTGTCACTGAAGCTGCTCCTCTGCCTGGAGATGGTACTGTGCAGTGGATGATTTGGATTGTCTATGATGGACAGGAGCCTGTTCAGCATCCGTCGCTCTGCCACAGATGTCAGGCTGTCCAGCTCTGAGCCAACGACAGAGCCTGCCTTCCTGACCAGTTTGTCCAGGCGCGCTGCGTCCTTCTTCTTGAGGCTGCCCCCCCAGCACACTACTGCGTACAGGAGGGCGCTCGCTACCACAGACTGGTAGAAGATCTGTAGCAGCTTCTTGCAGATGTTGAAGGATGCCAGCCTTCTGAGGAAGTACAGGCGGCTCTGTCCTTTCCTGCACAGAGCGTCTGTGTTGGCAGTCCAGTCCAGTTTATCATCCAGCTGCACTCCCAGGTATTTGTATGTGTGTACCACCTCCACACAGTCCCCTTTGATGATGACCGGCTCTGGGTGTGGCCTGGGTCTCCTAAAGTCCACCACCATCTCCCTGGTCTTGGTGGTGTTGAGGAGCAGGTGGCTCGAGTCACACCATGTGACGAAGTCCTACTCATCCTCCTGTCCACTCCTGATACAACCCACTATGGCTGTGTCGTCCGCGAACTTCTGTACATGGCAGAGCTCTGACTTGTACTGAAAGTCGGACGTGTACAGGGTGAACAGGACCGGAGAGAGCACAGTTCCCTGCGGTGCTCCTGTGCTGCTGGCCACAGTGTCGGACCTACAGTCCCCCAGCCTCACATACTGAGGTCTGCCAGTGAAAGGATTTCTGCTACTTCATATTCTCTCACAACTATTAACACAACTACAGTGCTTTTATTTTGTCTATTGCACTTGTTTCATTTCTCTGCAGGGGTGTTGTTTGCTCTATAAATAAATTGGCTTGTTGTGACTCTCTCGAGGTAATGGGCTGCTTGCAGAGCTGATTATATTTGACAAGGGTTTACGTAATTCTGACTAAAATTAATAGAAACTATGTCATTAGTTATTATCATTTTAAAATGAGAATGCATCCTCAAACAAAAAATGTTAAGAACACACCCAAAATCGAGGGAAAGAAATTGTGGACACAGAAGTAGTGGGAACATTCAGCCCCAAACTGTTAACACTTTAGTGAAATATCAAAACATGGTTGTAAGAGTTGTGATGTAAAAAGACACAGGCAAAACACTGAAAGAAACATTGTGTGGAATTCAAGGTGTAAGACTTTATTGACTCAGATGGAAAATGGCTGCACGTTGTTCAAAACTCTACAACAATACTGGAGTTAGAATGATAGAAGAAAGGCAGCAGAGTAAGATGGTGATCGCAGGATCAGACTTAATAGCTGGCCATGGTGCTCTCCAGCCAATCGTTGAAGATGCAGACCTGTGAATGGAGACAGAACAAAGTTTGTTAGCACATCCAGCCAGCAGCGAATATGACTTAACTAGGCATGCACAATGTGAAATTTCAATTTCAAATAGCTATATTATTTAGGTTTACCTTGGCGTAGACACCAGGGTGGTTCTTCTCAGCACATCCGTAGCCCCAGGACACAACACCCTGCAGCTCACCGTTGCACACGACGGGGCCACCAGAGTCACCCTGAGAACAGAGAGAATAAGAACAATACAAAGAATGAAGTTCATGTATGAAGAAAATTCCCCAAATTCTAGATTTGCAACTGAGATGCACTGGTCTAGGACAGAGACCTGCAGAGTCCTCTTGTTACATACCTGGCAAGAGTCCTTGCCTCCCTCCAGGTATCCAGCGCAGAACATGGCATCGGTGATCATGCCGGGGTAGGAGTTGTTACAATCGCTGAAAGACAGGATGGGGATGTCCAGGCACTGCAGCTTGTTCCTGTCAGCAGCTACAACATGTAAAACAAAGTATGGGTGGAAAAAGGTTAAAATAACACAAATGACAACAAATGTTGCCCTGAAACATCCTGTGACTCCTGGCTGTTAAAATGCAGATGTTACTCACTGGAGCTCATGGTGTTGCCCCAGCCAGAGACTTTGCACATGGTGCCAGCAGGGGCACATTTAGTGGGCAGAGCCACAGGCTGCACATACTGGTTGAGGGTGGCGGGCTTGCTCAGCTTGATCAGCATGATGTCATTGTCGATGTTGTAGGAGCTGTAATTGGGGTGGTGGATGACGCGGGAGGAGCTGATGAACTGCTCGGTTCCCTCGGTGACCT